>JAULBZ010000766.1:0-26941 GCA_032360805.1 Neoturris breviconis
ATAACCCGGTCATATAAGAATATAACGCATTGTGTGTAGACCGTAAGCAGAAGCGAAAGGTCAAAATTGTAGGCTAAGTATAGCTAAGCTGTTGTTTTTATTCTATTAATTTACCAACCTCTTTCCCTGTGTTTCTTCGAAAAGAAAAATGCCCTGGGAACAACACTGGAGTTTTACGTTTTATTTACTTTGAATCTATTAAATTTTGCGGGTATTGAATATCGCGTATTTTGAAAATTTTGCGAAATTTAATATCCGTGAAATATCATTATTTTGTCGATTCGCGAAATTAAATACCCGCGAAATTCAGTATTAAAGTCTTTAGTGATGTAAACGATGATTGAAATGAAGAAAACTAGCATATCATTTAAAAAACTATATTCTTGGCTCGCGAAATTTTGTACCCGCGAATAAGGTATTCTCGAAATTAAAACTTGCAGAAAATACAGCAAAATTCATTCACGTCCTTGTAAATTAGCAAATATTTTTCGTCGCTAAAATATGTTTGCGAAATTTTTTTTATAAAATGTACATACTTGATATTGGTCACACTTTTCAAAGTTTGTAGTAAATATTTCAACGTTGTTATATAGCGTATTTACTGCAGACTTCAAACACGTTTTTGGCCACTCATTTCATTGTTTTCTTTGTTATGAAACAACTATCCGGAAATTTTCGTTTCCGAACATCTTATTGTCTATCCGAATACAGAACATTTGGGTTTGTATTCTTCCGGCTTTCCGCCGTGTATAATCTTACATAAATACGTTTTCGGACATTTTCTCTTCCGGGCATCTTCTTGCCGATCTGTATAATACGGAAACATTCGGGATATTATTTTTCCGTTTTTCACGTCATGTATCATCTTTTCGCTTTGGAACATCTTGCCAGTCCGTATATGGAGACTTTTGGGATGGTATTTTTCCGTCGTTCACGCCGTGTATTATCTTACATGAATTCGTTTTCGGACATTTTCTCTTCCAGACATCTTCTTGCCGATCTGTATAATACGAAAACATTCGGGATATTATTTTTCCGTTTTTCACATCATGTATCATCTTTTCGCTTTGGAACATCTTGCCAGTCCGTATATGGAGACTTTCGGGATTGTATTTTTCCGTCGTTCAAACCGTGTACGCAGCCGTAAAAACCTGTTCAAAGTCAGCAAAATAACGTTAGAACAACGTCATTTTTGTTAAAAAAATTGCTCTTTGTAGCGCCCTGTTTCCCTGAAACCCGGTTTTATAGGGATTCTTGAGCGAAATGAAAATGTGACTTCTGCTAAAAAAGCTCATATTTTGATATTAGAAAAAAAAATCAGAGTAGAAAAATGGCAGAAATTTGCAAAACTACCAATAAATTTCTTCTTGACAATTTTCTTATCGGTGGTAAATTTTTTCTTAGAGCTTTTCAAACGAATGCAAAATAACTAAAAAAAGTAACATTTCAGGGGTCGGCATTTATTGATAATGGCGCAAATTTGCACTAAAAGCACGTTTTTTCTTGACGTCTAAGTCGGTGAGAACTGTAGAAAAGGAGCACAGAATGGAGGCTATCATCTAGGGTATGATTATCAGAAGTCAGCATACACATCAGACAGCCAGTCTTTTCATCTATTCTGGTGGTTGGCAGTGTACAAACAAGACTCGTTATCTGTCAGACATCACCTGTGGAGGAGTGCTTTTAAGTACATATGTGATGACAGTTATTTTGAGGCTTAGCTACACGAAACAGACAACCACACAATCTATTCACGCGGTTAGCAAAATATATTAGGGTTAAATCTCAGACAATGCCTATCCGGCAAAAACCTGTTCAAAGTCGTTGTTCTAACGTTATTTTTCTGACTTTGAACAGGTTTTTGCCGGCTGGGTATTATCCTCAGTGTTCTGATACTAAATAGCCCTATTCGCAAATAAATAAAAACGAGGCGTTGGCTGCTCAAAGTAGAACTTGTTGCAATGCATTAACTTCCTTTTTGTGCAGAGAAACACCTCGTTTTCATGTATTTGTGAATAGATCTATTGCTGTCTACTGATTATTGTTGTTGTGTAGGTATAAAGAAGATATAGCTAGTGAGCAAAAGGAAGCATTACTTGAATTATGTAAAAAACATAACCATCATAAGGTACGTTTACTTCCAACCTCGATCCCAGCGCTTCTCTCGTTTTAATTTAGACGTCAAGAGAGAAGAAGACCTGGGATCGAGGTACGTTTACTTCGGCTTACAACCATTGTCGTAAATTATGAGTCATTTTTTCTCAACACTACATGTGAAACTTAACTGGGGAAGTCCCTACAGGCTTATCTCGGAGATTTATCGAGTAGACTTAAACTCGACAAATGCTGTTGTTTATAACAGAAAAAATCGAAATTTCGAATTGCTAATCAAAATTTAAGGATTTTTTCACAAATATCGCTTTGTCTCGCATATGTTTTTTACCATTATTTGTATGAATTTCATGCGTCCGATTTCCCGGCATTTTCAAAAAGTTGCATTTTAGGCTCAGAAACAAAATGGAAAGATTTAAAGGGGCAAAAACCCAACTGTCCTATATGCGTATTTTGAGCAGAAATAGGTAAAAGCTGGGTTTTTTTAGACAATCTGGGCATACGCCGAATTCTCGACTTCACAAGTGGAACATAAATGCTCAAAACAACCTTGGGAATACCCTAGCAGTCATGTAGTTAACAGCATTTCCTACCTTTTCGAAATACGGATCTCCGGAAACGTTGTATTTCGAAAGGGTAAAAAAAATTGGATGCGAGGTTGTGTTTACTTTTGCGACATCTCATTTTCTCTTCTGCCATGTGGAAGAAGTGACCTGTTAAAATTAAGGATACGAATAGTTATTGAATCTAGATACATTTTAAAATTTGCAGAAAGAGCTTGATCGAATAATTACGGAAATTTCTATTGACCAAAAAAAATAATAATAATAATTGGGAAATAATATGGGATAAATTCAATTCATTTTGCGTTTGATCTTATCAAGAAGTACGTCTATAGATGCATTAAGCAATCAAATATGTTGCAAGTTTTTCAAAACTGCAGTAACGCTTAAAAGTTTAATTAATAGACAAAAGATATCAGGTCCAAATAACATATGCTTGAATTTTACTTCACTTTAATTCACTCCGTTTTTTTTGCGGAGACTACTTTTAGAATATGATAACACTATTAAAGTTAGAATAAGTTAACCGAATGAAGCACTAGGGATTGCTGAATTGTAATTCCGGCTTTTTTTCTTCTTTTTTTTTTTTTGTTTGTTGTTTTTTTGTCACAGAATTTTTTTTACTCAAAATCTAATATCATTGATATGGAACTTTTTCAGTTGTAAGTACATAAGCTTTAAAATCAAACTATTGAATCATACAATTTCTCCCGTGACGAAGGTACATTTTACAGACCAGAATCCGTTTTTTAAATTAGATCTGTAAAAAAAATATCAGTTCTTCATCATGATAGTACTCTGTTAGTATATCACGGACAAGTGTTATTTCAAGCATATTTTCAGGACGTATATAGCAGAAACTCTAGACCTACGTATATTAATTCGATGAATCTTTGTCAGTTATAAGTACATGTAATGCAAGATCAAACTGTAGGAACATCTAATATATCTCGTGGCATGCGTACATTCTACAGACCAGAATCTATTTTCCGTTTTGGTCTGTAAAATGTCAACAATGGTCCAGAAATTATTGTAATTATTAATACGTAGATACTAAGAGCATCGTTTTGTAAATTTTTTAATTCTTTATCTTGACTGTATCTCCAGATTTTATTCTGTTAGTAAAATACAGACCAGCATTATCTCAAGGATACTTTGAGGACGTATTTTGCAGAGAAAATGTTTTAAAACTCAAATGGAGTTTTGAATCGTTGAGATCATGCGAATTGCAACCTCTTTCCCATGGCTATTTCTTTTTATGCGTTAGACATCAAGAGAGAAGCCGAGATTATTGTTTGTTTGGCTAATATTGATGCCAACGAATGTTACCCAGTGGGCAAAAACTTTTTCAAAGTCCGTAGTAAAGACGCTAGAACACATTGTTCTTGCGTCTTTACTGCGAACTTTGAACAAGTTTCTACGCGACTTTTTATTTCATTGTTGTGTATGTTTAGATAACTCCAGAAGTTCGTCGCGAGTTAACAAATTCAAAATCACGTGACGAAGAAGTTCCAAGTGAAGCTGTTGGTATATCTATGAACTTTGATGACTGACATCTTCAAACCTGAAAATATCTTTCGGGTATCCCCTGTGGAGTGCTTTGTGAGTAGAATATACAGGCGGTGTTCGACAGTTATTCTCAGGATTGATCTTCATTGTTGATGGAAAAATATTTTTGCCAAATAATTGTATTTATTTTTCTTTGCAACCTCGTTCCCATGGCCATTTTCTTTCTTAGTCGTCAAGAGGGAAGAAGCCGCCGCTAATATTTTTTTGTTCTTTGCAACCACGGTCGTTTCAAATCCCATGAAAGATTTTGGCCGGCAGAGACAAAATCGACGCCTTGTTCATGAAATCGAGGCGTTGGCTGTTCAAAGTAGAATTGTTGCAATGCAATAACTTTCTTTTTGTGCAGGTTGCCTAATAAAATCTGAAAGACTAATGCGGGTTGCCTATCCCATAAACTCGACGTCTGGCTATGTTAGCGAAGTAGACACGTACTAGCTGTGGCGAGTGTCTGTGAAGAAAGTTTGTAAGGTGAACCAAATATTCTTCGAGTGGTTAAACGTCGTTTAAAAGTTACAACTCGACATTTTAAAAAAAAGTAGATATTTTATAGTGTTGTCTTGAAGTTTTGTGTATGATTTTTTAAGTCTTGAAGTTTTATGTATGATTTTTTTTTATTTTAAATTGCTGTGAGATCAAGTTTTTAGTGAACATTAATCATGCGTGAAATCTTAGGTCTAATCATGGTCAAATCTAAAAGCAATCTAGTTACCAGGAATCCTTCATTTGTGTGAGACGAACAAAGTTAAAAACCTTGCAAACAAGGTTGACTCAAATCTTCTGAATTGAATTAAGTGAAATTTTCTCTCTGGTTCGATTATTAGCGCTCGGTCCCCCCTAACACAATGGGCCGGGATATTATCTTTTTTGTTTTGTGTTGTTTGTTTGGATTAGGAAAATGTGATCCGTATGAAGCTTCAGAGTGTTGGACACCAGATAGCAAGGAAGAGCGAGAAGCTGATCATTTCTTTCAGTTTAAAGTATATGGATTAAACTATGATCAATTTGATTTTAACGATTACAAAGGGCGCGTAATGTTAGCCGTAAACGTAGCAAGTTTCTGAGGGTAAATTTTTGTTTGTTATTTTTCCCGTAGGAAGTCTGAGGTGAGATATTCTGTTATTGGTTGTTATATTTTCAATAACCACAACCAGGGTTAATAATGGACCGTAACCGTAGAAAGTTTCTGAGGCAGCGGGAAAAAACTTGTTCAAAGTCAGCAGTAAATTCGCTAAAACTACGTTTTTATTGATCGAGCGTCGTTTTCATTGTTCTAGCGTCTTTACCGCGGACAAGTTTTTGCCCACTGAGCGAGCACCAATCAGTTATGGGTTCATTGATGGCATAGCTCCTTCAAGCAATTTAATACTTAGCCGACTTAAATCACTTCTCCTGTAAGGCACTCAACGTCGAAAAAACGCCATGTTGAAGTCTAGACGTTACAACGACGTTGATTAGACGTGTCCACTACCATAATGGAAAGAAACAAATGCGGAAGAAAAAATGAGGAATTAATTGCCTTTATGCCGAAGTAATAACTTCCGAATTTTTTAGATTTTCTAAAAAAATATTAACAAAACCCTTTGCTAGTCAAATGGCTCCAATCGCAATAATAAATTCTGCAAATCTCACAAAATTTGAATTCGAAATCGCGATGATAATTCCACAATTTTTTCTTCCGGGAACTCTTCTTTGCCAAGGTAGGTTATCTTACAACGTCTTTGGTATATTAAATGTGAGAGCTCATTCCAGATACCAGCGACATCTTGAAAATTAAGCGAAAAAGCTACTATTATATGGAGTGGAATATTTCGAAAATCTCTACCGTGGCTATCAAAATCGGTGGTATTGTTAGATAGAATGTGATCTTAGAGCCTCAATGAGACTATCTTTCAACCTGCTGCCTTTTGCCTTTTCGAAAGAAGGAAAACTTGTTCAAAGCGCCCGCAGTAAAGACGTTTTAACCCTATTCAGACCCGACTATTTCGGAAATAGCCAATAGCGTGCTGTAGTGTAGTGGGAATAGCTACACCATGCTGCAGTGTTGAAACTTTCCAGAAATTTAGGTCAGCACAATTAACATGTTAGCATAATAATATTCTTGATGACGTCATTACTCACGATGACGTCATCACGATAAAACAGGTGTGTACTAAAATGATTTTCAAGCAGAATAAATAATAAGAAAATTTAAAAAACAAAATTCCTCACCTGTCAAAAATATAGTTGGTAAGGGAAAATTATCCCTAGTCACCGAAAAAAAACATTTTAGAATGATCCTAGATAAATTGTAGGAAAACGCATAAAATTTCTAGTCATATATAAGCCATTCATTGAAAGTTTATGGGCCTGAATAGGGTTAAAACATTGTCGAACATAACGTTGTTCTACTAGCGTGTCTATGCTGTGCAACCCGTTCCCAGGGCTTCTTCTCCCTTGACGTTTAACGCTTAAGGTTGTATGCTGTGGATTTTAACAAGATTTTGTATATTTGGGAAGCTCTGGGAACGAGCTTGATCTAGCCTGTTTCGCAGACCCGCCCCGCGGCAAAAAAGTGCTTCGCCGCGTTTTCTCGCCAGACGTCGAGTTTGTAGTACAGGCTAGCTTGATCATCTTTGATACATTTTTTTTAGTTACACCCCACAATATCGTTATATGAATGAATTACAACAAAACTATGGTCCATCTTACGCTCAAAAAAATCATCCAGATATGCCGCAATGTCATTTACAACTATTTGGATTCCCGTCCAATCAGTTCGGATATCAAGTAAGTTTTTATACAATCTTGTTCAGGGTTTAGTACCTTTTCAAGCAGCCTAGAGAACGAGCTTGGCTCTTTTACATTCTAGTTAAATGTATATTATCCTATCCTAATGCGATTCCAAAATATGCAAACCCAGCTCCTCCATGTCATCAAATTTGCCTTTTATAATAATATATGGCCCTCTATAGCAGACGTTTTATTGGAACAAGCTCGTTCCCGGCCTTTTTTGACTTTTTTTACTTATTTTTCTCGGACCTTATAGATCTTATAGATCTTATCTATAAGGTCCGAGAAAATAAAAAAAGGAGCTGGGGACGAGCTTGGTATTGGAAGATTTAGAAATTTTGTCACGCGACTTCTCTTTTTACTTTTCTTTGCTGCTTGTGGGCAAATCTTTCCGTTTTTCAAAAAGGTCAAGAAGTCCTGGGTATGAGGTCGAGGTCAACTCACAGTTACTTTAGGCACAAACCCAAAAATTTGTTCAAAGTCGGCAGTAAAGACGATAGAACAACGTTGAAAACGCTCACTGGCTGTAATATAAATGCACCGTTCATTGTAAGTAACTGAATGTTTTTGCGTCCTAAAGACATATTCATATATTTGGTTCTTCATCCCAGGCAAGAAGCCCTGGGAACAAAGTCACCGACGTCGTTAACGCTAAGGTTAACTTACATGCGCAAAGCACTGCTTTAACTTGCCCCCACGGCTAGTATGCGGTCAGTCGGTGGCTCCTCATGGGCTGAGCACGCTGTACTTAAAGCGCGTCGGAGTGGAGTATAGATTCCAGTTTCTGCATTGGGTTTTGAACTCCGACCGCATTGGTGAAAACCGAAGGTGCATACCACTACACCATCGCCGCATTGTTTTATAGGAACCAGCAGAGAATGCTGAACTGATGAATTGTTTGAAGTATGTTCGTCCAGGGTATGGTTTTGTACCAAAGTTTCCATTAGCAGGAAAGGGTGATGTTAATGGGAGAGACGAATCACCCGTATTTACTTTTTTAAAAGTATGTTTTAAACAATGGGCAAAAATTTGTTTAACGTCCGCAGTAAAGACTTTCTTGTGATTATAGACGCTAGAACATAATCTTTATTGCTGACTTTGGAAAAGTTTTTGCTCAGAAAGACTATCATTTCTGCATTAACCCTACAGTCATGACGTCGGATCAACATAGTAACAACGTCAAAACGACGTCATTTTGACGTTGATCCGACGTTGTGTGCCCACTTGGAATACTCTTTCTCTTGAAATCTTGGAAACGGTTGATAACGCTAGTAATCCTTTTTGTAAAGAATTTTTCTCAATTTTGCCTCCTTTGGACATACAGTAGACCCTATCTCGAATAGGTTGAAACATTTCTCGAGACATTAGGCATCCCAGTCAGCAAAAACCTGTTCAAAGTCAGCAAAATAACGCTAGAACAACGTTCAAAGAACATTGTTCTAACGTTATTTGGCTGACTTTGAACAGGTATTTGCCAGCTGGGATTTGATCTAGATAATGAGCCTCTTGTCTGTAACTCCCTGATGCTAGAAATAATTGTAAGACATCACCTGTGGAGGAGTGTTCAAAATATCCAGGCTTGCGTGGTTGGATAGGACATATACGCTTACTCAGCTAATATACTGATGTGGTTTTTCTTTACAAAATTAGTATTTGACATCATCTCAAGCCAGTTACTGCCATAGAATTTAATTCTTATAGAATTCTGCATTAAATTTAAGGACCAGAACAAGTTGGAATAAATACTATAATTTTAATTTATTTTGTTTGCCACCTTTATTTATTTGTTAGGCTCGTTGTCCATCTCCAATGGGTTTGATTGCTAACCGATCTGATATAACATGGACACCAATTCGAAATAATGACATATCATGGAATTTTCAAAAATGGTTAATTCATTCGAATGGTCAACCTTACAAACGTTATACATCAAGAACAACACCACAAATGGTTGAAGAAGATATAAACATTCTTCTCGAAGAGTGTGTCCATGGACCGTCAGGTGGAGAGGGTTTAAAAAATAGCAAAAAAACAAATACTACAGAAAGTTCGAATGGACAACAACAGCAGATTGCTCAAAAACAGAAAAGACATGTGCCTCATGATTTGTTCTTTTAGTTTTAAAATGTTCTAAAGAAGCTTAGACGATACTTGAAATCCATCGATCCAGGCGATTCTTCTCTCCTGTTCTCGCCGACTTGAACGTCAAGAGAATAAGCTTTTGGATCGAGGTTGAATCATGACTTGAAAGATCAACGAATGTTACAAATACTTCCATATAAGGATTGTGTATTGTCATATAAGGTATTGCTGACCATGTATGGCATATATGACCGTGCTCACCCAGTGGGCAAAAACTTGTTCAAAGTCTGCAGTAAAGACGCTATAACAACCCCGTTCGATGTTGTTCTAACGTCTTTACTGTGTACTTTGAACAAGATTTGGCCCACTGGATAGCCTTTCACACTGCGATTCCGAGAATGAAGATATAAATAACGAGATTCATCACGTCAAAGACATGAACCAAAAAATTAACGTTTCTTAGACATCAAGAGAGAAGAAGCCCTGGGATGGAGTTTACAAAATAAATAAAATTAAACGTTGAACGATAACACGGTAGCCGCTATCTTGATCACGTGATAATGGAATGATGACAAGCTTCATCGCGCACTGCTTGCTACGTTGCAGTAGATGTTAACTTTGATAAGTGTATTTCACTTAAAACTAGGTTTTTACTTGTAATTCATTCAACCTGTACTTAGTGAAATAATTTTTTCTATATTCCGTGTGTCATATCGATATGAATACTTGTGGTATCACCAATGAACAATATTGTAGTTCTTTTTAACCTGGATCCCAGCGTTTCTTCTCCTATATCTAAGAACAAGAGAGATAATGCTCTGGGACCGAAGTGGAGTTCTTTTAGACTCAGTTTAAAGTTCTTTAGGACGACTTTTAATTTGAAATACAATGAAGGACGCTTCATTCACTCCTTTCCAATTCTTCTTTTTATACCATACCGGGATAAATTCTCGCGCAATTTCACGTAAAAGTGTCTATGTGCGCGAAAACTTATCCAAATATCGCGTGTCCTGCACGAAAATTAATCCAAACCTAATCCAAATGTGTCTTTTTGTGTTCAAAATCTACACTCTCTCTTAGAAAGAAAGTGCACAGCGTTTATGCATTACGGCCGATTTCCTCGAGCTTTTCTCTCACACATGAAGCGGACAAGTTTGGGAATGACACAAGATTATAAAGAAACAATTACAAATAATTTTAGAAAATAGTATTGCAAAATTAAACTACAACTAACCCAGGCAGGGCTCGAAATAACTGCCGGTCATCACTGTGGAGGAGAGATTTTCAGAATATTTTCAACCAAGTTGGCTGAAAATATTCTGAAAAATCTCTCCTCCAAAGTGATGACCGGCTGTTATTTCGAGCCCTCAGTAGGCAAAACTTGTTTAAAATCCGCAGTAAAGGCGCCAGAACAACGTCGAACTACGTAGCAGCGTCTTTACTGCTAATTTTGAACAAGTGTTTTTTTTCCACTGGGTATTGCATCATATGAGAAACTAGTTCCTAGATCCTAATATTTAGATTTGAATTAATAAATAAATCCCAGGAGCTTCAAAACTATAAAAATACCAGTTGGGATGCGAATTGAAGGGAAAGATACCATGCGCTCGGTTTCCACAGAACGTTATCCTTTTTGCAAAAACTTCTTGTTTACAATCTGCTCGAAATAAAGAGTAAATTATCACTGTGCTTTGTAGCCTGCCGGACATCACCTGTGGAAGAGTGTTTTGTAGCATAATGTTCAGCTTACAAACTGAACATTATGCTTAAAAAACACTCCTCCAGAGGTGATGTCCGGCAGTTATAATCAGGCTTGCTGCTTTGTAATCTGAAGCTATCCTCAAAAATTACTCCTCCACAGTAATTTGTTTTTATTTCGAGCATTGCATTTGCAAAGAGGAGGATAGCAACAATGCCAAACACATTAATAAATGTCTACTGGGTGTAGTGGCCTGAAAGCACACGTCGGATCGACGTCGACGTCGTGTGACCACTAGGTACAGCATGGTAACACTACAAGGTAGAACATGTAGACGAAAAGTAAGGGTCACATGTTCGTATCACATGTTCTAATCATGGATGACGCCTTTGAGAAGAGTCCGTGTTAAATAAATCACCTTTCACTGATAAATGCTCACACGTAAGAACGCCATAATCCAGCGGTTGAAATAAGAGTCTGTCACTGTGGAGGAGAGGAGGCTAAGCTACGCTCAAAAACCACTCCTCCACAGTGATTATTCACTCATATTTTGACCAATGTAATTATTATTATTATAACTAAGATGCGCCACCTACGACATGCCAAGTGGGCAAAGACTTGTTCGAAGTCAGCAGTAAAGACACCACAGCAACGTTTAAAGCGATGTTCTAGCGTCGTTACTGCTTGAACAAGTTTTTGTCCACTGGAATGTTTTTACATGTAGCACGCATCAAATGTTGCATATAGCGACACATTTAATAATACATATAATTTTTCTATATTTTTCTAAATTATGTACAGGGCACTTCGATCTCATAACTATACAACAAATGATTATCGAGCATGATGATGGGGTTTACAATACGAGTTTCTTTGGTGTTTCCCATGTGAAACCGGGTTTGAAATGACCATATGTACTAGTGCTTTGATAAATCGGTTTCTTTAAATCCAACTCCCTAAAGAAATAGACAATAAAAAATAAGAAGAATCACTGTGGAGGAGGGATTGATGAGCATAGCGAAGTCAGGTTTGTTGATAAAACACTCTCCATATAGATATTACTTGCTTACCTAACAATAACACCAGGTCTCAGGTCAAAATTCTTGTTAACAATTTCTAAGATTTCATTATCAGTCTTAGTACCAGTGCCATAAGTGAGTACAGATATTGAAAGTGGCTTGGCGATACCAATCGCATATGAAACTTGTATCAAGCATCTACGAGCTAGCTTTGCAGCAACAACGGATTTTGCTACCCAACGAGCAGCATATGCAGCAGATCTGTCCACCTAAAGACAGAAAGAATTTATAAGTTCATGTTCATTCATAACATGTGTTTATATTCTAAACCAATCTGAATGCTTTATTACTAAAATTATTCATCAAACGAAGTTTGAAACGTTCGAACTGATCGGAAAACTTTTGCTACATGGAGATTGAATAGCGCTCAAAAGTCGCTGCATGGCAATTGACTTTAAACAATTCTTTTCTTTTTACCAGCTCGCTATATAAGGTCATTGCAGCTTGCTTATATATAAATAATAAGCCTCACTCCCACCCAAGTGTCCCTCTAAAATCTTGAAGTGCCCAGAGGGTGTTTATTTAAGGTTTACCATATGGGTGTAGTTATGCCAGTCTCACCCACAGAGTAGCGTTTTTTAGTATAGGCTTCAGAAGCAAAGCTGAATGACTATATACTATAATACACTTATCTATACATGATATATGGATGTACTTACTTTTGAGAAATCTTTCCCGCTAAACGCACCACCGCCATGTGCACCCCATCCACCATATGTATCAACAATAATTTTTCGACCAGTTAACCCACAGTCACCCTGTCATAAAGAAACAAAATATACTTTATAATAGTGGTCGATGGGAGGAGGGGTTTTTTAAGCATAGTTTCATGTTACAAAATGTGTATTTCGATCGCTGAAACTCAATAGATCTTTTCACAAATACATAAAAACAAGGCGTTGATTGCTCAAAGTAGAACTTGATGCAATACAATGACCTCCTTTTTATGCAGACCTTTCCATAAACCAATGAAAACGAGGCGAGCACTGTGAGCAACGAACGCCTCGTTTTCATTATTGTCTTATGAAAAGGACTATTATATCAGACTAAAGAGTGTAGAGAATTACCATAGGGCCTCCAATCAAGAAACTTCCAGATGGTTGAATGTGATATATGGTTCTGTCGTCTAAATATTTTGCTGGTATAACTTCCTAAAAGTAATTGATTTGGAATATTAACACAGTACTGCATGGTGAAGACTAGAGAATAGTCAGTCTACGGATAGTTAAGCTAAGAAAATCCGAAGATAAACGGGAATGGGGCGAAATCAGGCAAAATTGGAATTTAGACTATACTGGTGCTGAACAATCAACTTCAGTGAACAAAATAAGTACATATAATCACTGGTGTGGAGGAGTTATTTTTAAACATAGCCACTTTGGTGGAAAATAAAAAAGGTGGCATTTATCAGTGTGACGTTTATTACACTTTTTATTTAAAAATGTGGCATTTAGAAGGTGGCATTTAAAAGGGAAGGTGAAGTACATTCACCACAATTATTTTGTTATTCTTCCAAACACTGCATCATAGCAACTACAAATATTTAAAAATTCGTTCCCATGGGGAAGAGTGCTGAATCAACGATCTTGCAATGGAAAACCAATCAATTGCAAGATGGTTGATTTAACACTCTTCATCGTAGATTAATGTTTCTCAAATTTATTGATCTTGACTTCTTTAAAGCTGCTAAAACATCTGCTTTTTTAAACGAATTTTGGAGATGGTTTCTAAGAACAAATATTCATTGAAGCAGAGTGATTTATGAGCATACCTAGTCAGCAAAAACCTGTTCAAAGTCAGCAAAATAACGTTAGAACAACGTTATTTAGCTGACCTTGAACATTTTTTTGCCAACTGGGTGACTTGGTGATTATTTGCTCTTGCTTTAACTACTAATCAATCAATTTTAACAAAAATATGCGTACCTTGACAATTTTTTCTTTGACTTCTTTACGTAGCTGGTCAGTAGTGACATCTTCGGAATGCTGCGTTGACACAACAACAGTGTGAACTCTCAATGGTATACATGCACCACCATCAAGCCTGTACTCAACAGTAACTTGTGTTTTCGAATCAGGGCGTAACCAAGGCATGGTACCATTTACTCTATTTTCAGCTAGTTTTTCATTTAATTTATGTGCTAATACACATGTGAGTGGCATTAGTTCTTCGGTTTCATCTGTAGCATAACCAAACATTAAACCCTGATCACCAGCACCTATGTAAAATAAATGTATCAGGTTCATTAGCTAATAAACAATATATCATGATCACTAACACTCATGCAAGCTTTAAACTAACTGCTGAACACTTACTGTGGAGGGGTTTTTTTTTGAGAACACAAAAATTTTAATGTACTTAAAAACACTCCTCTCCAGGTGATGTACAACATGTATTTTGAGACATGTTGCATGAAGGAAAGAAAAGTCAACCCGCGCTCAAAATAAAAGTGTACAATTACTGTATAGGAGGATTTCTAACAGCTTTTTTATTTTGAAAACTCACCAATATCTTCTTCATCCATACCAACATGAACAGCCTGGGCAATTTCGTGTGCTTGTTGTTCAACAGCAACCAATACATTCATTGTTTTGAAATCGAATCCTTTCGATGAATCATCGTAACCGATCTGTTTTATCGTGTCTCGAACAATTTGTTGGTAGTCAACTCTTCCATTTGAACTGATTTCACCAGCAACTAGCACCATGCCAGTTTTCGCAAGGACTTCTGTATTTTGAAAAGAGATGTATAAGTACTATTTGGAAAAATCTCAAATGTGGTGTTTCAAAATACGATGAAGAAAAATATTAAAAGAAGCAAAATCAAAAGAAAAAGATAAGCTGTCATGGCAAACCTCAATTTATTTTGACTTTAAAGAATTTTCTAAGATCATATTCTTACAATAAGTATATACAAAAAAAATCTGGATGTTTTTATTTTCAAACAAAACAAATGTCTGAAATAGCAATTAAATTTAAATGAATTTAAATTGACTATGTTTGTCAAAATATTGATCATTTTGAGAATGTTTTAGTTAGCTAATAGTACTACTGTTCCCGGTACAACTTCAAGAAAAGATAATTAATTAAAAGATTAACCTTTAATGTATATACTCTTTCTACAGATTTTTCCGAGTCATAGTTGATTTTTCAAGATGGTAGTAGCTAAAATCGGCCTGATAAATCATAGCCTGTCAACGTAGCTTAAGACGTCAGTACAATACAATGCAGTGTATTCATTCGCATAAAGACTTTTTTCTTATTATCTTAATTTTTCTAAATTCCACACCTTTTTCTAGTTTTTTTCAGGTTCGCTCTGAAATAATTGGTCCAATTGGTCCTTTTTCAATAAATGAAGTATAAAAATATATGCTAGCAAAAACGAATTCTCAAAAACCATTGCATATAGAAACACTACAATATCCACCATGTAAAGCAGAAGACGCAAATAAAATCTGTGAAAATTAATCCCTCTATTTCTTTTTTTATTAACGCCTCAACCAAAATTTCCACCTTTAAGTTCTGCAATTGCAAAAATTAATTCTGCAAAAATTATTTTTACGATGTGAAACTGCTAATATGTATTTATTTCTGCAAATATATATAAAAAAAAGATCCGAACCAGTAAAGAAGGGTGCAAAATGGTCTTGAATTTGGTCAGGTTTTCCAATGAATATGATTGAGTTTTTCATTGAAAGAGAAGTAACATACAAAATATCATACCGCAAGCAACTTTAGCATCTGGATCTTGTTTAAGGTGAGCATCCAAAACTGCATCTGATACTTGGTCACATAATTTGTCTAAAAAGAAATTAAAAATTGACTACTCCATATGTAGATGGACGGATATTTCCAGCTTATATTTCACTTTTTCCAGGTATAATTTTAATCATATTTAAACTTTATATAGGGTTACCAGAAGCATAATCATTTTGAACTAAGAGATGTTATTAGTTTCAGGTCTCTGATTTTACGTTGGGACTCCCCTGTGGAGTAGCATCTTTGCAGACTAATTTGCATTTTCTCATAAGGCTCTGAAGATGCCAATGAATTAAATGGGAATTGAACCAAAAACAACTGAAAACAGTAGATTATGATGTGCCGCGCCGAATATCAGTCAGGCATAATCTGAGTTTTCTTTCTATTTTTTCGAAGCAAAAATGCAAACTGCATAAATATATTTCGTTTCTACAGTATGTATTACCAAAAGAAATAGGGCGAAAGCTTCGCTTCCGCCAACCACAGGTCAATTTGAAATTGTCGTGCTTAACAAAATATAGTAAAAAAATAGCGTTTATTGCTTGGTGGGTTGACGAAAAAACTATCTTTTTACACTAGACAACCCTCTTTAACCCTCATCCTCCTGTGAATGTCCACACCTTTTCACAAAAATTCAATAAGGGCCCCACATCTAGAAATTTGAAAGTTAAATAAGCGCCCGGGTGCTTATATTCAAATTCGACCTTTTTTAAAACATTTTTTAGTGAAATTAGTTTTTTGCTGTTGAGGATTCAGATGATGAAGATGTAGATATTGATTAAAGAAGAAAACAGTATAATACGAGCATATTCCCTTGTGGTGGGTGTTTATTCTATCTAGTCGATCGAATAAACACCTCTCTTGAATAAACGTCCACCCTCAGTCACTAATAACTAGGTTCTAACCTTGACGATAGCTATGTACAGATGTCCCACACACGCGTGCACGACACATGACTAGATATACCACATAAAAATTTATGTAAATATATATAGCATATACGTATACATATAGCTAGCTATTCATCTTTCACTATATGCCTGCTTGTATTTGATTACTAGCTTCGTGTGTGAACAAATGCAAACAAACAAAATGAATGGCTGCAACACAGCACAGCATATCTTTCGCTACAAATTATTAATAACAAAACAATTTCAGCTAGCTAACCTGGATGACCAACTCCAACAGACTCGGAAGTAAATAAAAAGTTGTTTGCATGATGAGCACAAGAGTCCATCTCCATCTTGCAGATTGTAGTAGTGTACGAGAGATAGGATATGGTTATTTATACTTCCTTCCTTGACCTTGCAGTTGATCGAAAAGCTGAAACAACTGTCGCTCTTTATGCAGCATGTGTGTTTGTTGGACTTTCGACATGTTCTATTCTGTCTCGCATTCCCATATAAAAAACATGGTAAAATTCCACAAGAAATTTGAACAAGCGAGTTGCGTTAATTATGCATGTTGTAAACACTTCTTGTCTAGAATCTCCTTCGCGGAGGTCCTTATACTAGAACTATATTTTACAGATCCACCGAAAACTTGAACACACCGTTTGTGGACCCGGCTAACGTTTTTTCTACGTATATATTTTTTTATACGTTTAACACGAATTTTGAGCTGATTATGCATAGTTGAGCCTTAGTGTTGCTTTTTTAGCATTATAGGTAGTAGATAAGACATAGTTAAAGGGCTATTCCGTACATTTCAGAAGCACAGGGAGGTGTTCTGTGAAATTTTCGAGCTGACGTCCATATTGGGATTCATATTACTATAACGCGCGCACTTTAGAACAGCTTCATCTTCCAGCTAACCAAAAATCTAGTATAAAAAACAGTTAATATTTCCAGCCACATAAGGCTTTCTTGAAACGGTACAGCTTTTTCTCATAAGGACATCTCTTTTTTTTTCTCCCCAGCTAACTACATGAATTTCCATCCTAGAACAGATCTTATTACCAGCTGGATATATTTCATTTGATGCCGTTTTTTCCCAACCGAGACGACATATAAGAACAGTTAATGTTAATATTTCCAGTTAGAACTTCTTAAAACCAGATCGATTTCCCACTCCAGTCAAGTCAAGGCTTCACAAAACCTGCACCGATTTTAAAACCGAAATTATCCCTCTGATTCTTTTTCATAAACACTCGTGACAACTTCCTTGATCAAACCTAACCTGCTGAATAAAACAACAAATGTCAATTATTTTAAATTACCTGCACGCGCTCACTGGTTGGTGCCGCAGAGTTCGTAATGATTTCAGTTAAAGATATTCGATTTTCCGATTTTTAAATTTTTTATATTAAAGTACCCCTGCGAAGGAAAGTGAGTTGGTCTGCAGGCTAGCGTTATCAATATAGCACCGATCACAGAGCTCTTGATAATTTATGGAAACACAATATTTCAGAATAAAATGAATTAAAAAACGGTACATCACTAATCTTTGCCAAAAGCAAGCGCATTTCTAATGGTCTCACACCTTTTGCCTATCGAAAACTATCTTACGAAAAGGTGTAAAAGCTATTTACGCATTTAATACGTCCAGTCGGTATTGTAATTTTTTATCTTCTTGATGTTTTGAGATCTAAAGCGTTTTATTCAGATTCTTGAGTTATTTCATAAATATTCTACTGTGTATATTACATCTTTGTTTATATATTATTCATTCATTGTACATGAGCATTTATTGTGGTTGACGAAACATTGTTCGAAATTTATTTTGATTTTTAACTGGTACGATGACTGAAGAGAAAAGGTAACTTTATCTTTAATTTTGTTTGCAATACTGTGTTGATGATTTCTCAAATATGCTCCCCCACCCTTCTTAAAGCACAATCTTTTATTTCTAACCTTGCCGACCCACATGACGCTTTTTTAACATCAAAATAACGTTGTTTTGACCTTGTGACGTCAAGAAGACGTTATTTTAACTTTGGAAAAACCTTATTCAGTGGAAAATAATTATAATATACGAGAAGAACTTTTCCCATTTTTTCATTTTCAATTTTCATATTGCTTTATTATTCAAGCACTGTAAATATGGATTTTGTTCCATGTATAAGGGCATTCTCCCTAACCACCGTCCCACCGCAAACCGTCCACCATCCTAAAAACAAAAACACCGTCCCAAAAACAAATTTACAGACCAGATATATCTCATGCACTAGATACATATTTTAAAGGAAGAAAAAAGGGAAATTGGATTGGAGTTTGATCTTGAAATTTGACAGGAAGGTAAAATGCTTTGTTAGAATTCGAAGGCCTAAACTTGGTACTGGTGACGTCATAAGCCTACTTCCCGCTGGAGTCACACCTTGAAACTTGGCTGATAAGTAAATACTTGAATAGGATTCGAATGCAATAACCTAAATTTGGTACTGATGACGTCATAATGACGTCACAGACCCGTTTTTGCATCCAAAACTCTCCTATTAAATAAAGCCTCTTTCACGTTAAATTTGGCGGATTTATAAATGGGCTGTTAAGTTATGATCGTATGTCCGTATGATAAAAAATATTTTCTGCTTAGGGGCGTTTCTCTTTGAGAAGGTTTCTCATCCAAATTAAGCCATGGTGAATCATTTTTAAGCACAATGATTTGTGACTTTTAGTTTTCATGCTGCACAATTAGATTCAATAATACAAAGCGTGTGCCGCATATATATATATATTTCATTAGTGAAGGACACGTGTTCTCTAAAACATAGAAAATCATACTCACACTTTTTTAAAATAGAGATAATAAACAACAATTAAATATTTCAACGAATTAATTTGGCGTCGTTTCTTTATCTCTTTTGTTGTATTTAATTTTTGAATCAGTTTTCTTGAATAAAAAGACAGTGAGAAAAAGAGTATATCGTTTTTACGTTGTATATAATTGCTAATTTATCGTTGGCATATCAAAATGTATTATCGTTATTATTGTTAAAAAGTTAAGAGTTTGACTCCTTTCTTACAACTACCGATTCTGTTTACTGGCTGCCGTAACGTTGCAACCAAGTAAATTCCATGATACTATATGGGTCAATTGTTGCACTGGAGTGTTACCAAATGGTTTTCAGTTTTCTTTTTGCGCATAAAATATTTTGCGAATCCATAATTTTTGAATTTAAAAATTTATTGGTAAGAAAGGAGTCAATACTTTTTAGCGCGGAAAACGGTACATATACGTACCGGTAATAACTGGAATTGTATCAGAATGAATTTTTATAGTATAAATATGATGAGAAAGCAAAATAAGATATTTACCTCTCATTTTTTTACTCTACCAATCGTTTTTAATGTTACCACTGTTGTTATGGTTTTGCCACGTATTATTTATTTGCCGAATTAGTATTGTGTTACCGTGTTAATATGAACGTGCCGTGCTATTATCATACCTTCTTTATATATATATATATTTAATAGTAGCTACTGTAATTCCTCGATTAAGCACCTCATTCAAATAAGCGCAGCCCCCACACTTTGGAGCTGGAATATCAATAAGTGCCCCCTCAAATAAGTGCCCCCTATTTCCTTTAAAATGTGACAAAATATATAAGTGTCGGGGCTCTCTTTTAAATTTTTACAACCTCGCAATTTCATTGTATTTAAGTCTCCTATCAATTATATTCTGGTACTTATATAGTTTTAGTTTTTAGTTTTTTTGTTTGTTTCTATCCAATGGTAGCTATATTCAATACGAAAAAGTTGACTGACGTTTATTGTTATTGTATACCGTCATTTAGTATATAATATAGGAGAATTGAGTAAAGGTGAAAACATTTGCCTTCGAATTAAGCGCCCACCACGATTAAGCGCCCCCTCAAAAAAGCACCCTCTCTCGAATAAGCCCCTTCCCCTTTACTCTATTAACACTGGGGGAGGTACAAAGTGAACGCAGCATTTTCATTTTGCGATAACTTTTTTTCTATTGATGGCATGGTATTGAAATCAGGTAACTTTTCCTAACTTTCATCGAGGATTATGACTAAAATATATTTTGGGGTATTTACGCTATTTTTCCGGGGGTAAGTGTAGGGTATTTTTTAAAAAAATTGAAATTTTGTTAAAATTATCTCTGATGTTGCTAAGCTATCTTTTTAATGGGTCAGTACTCCTAATGTAAGTAATAATTTAAATATATGAACATAATGAAATTTCATATTTTACAGACCAGATAGCATGTTTTACAGACCGAAAACCTACTTTTACTGATGACGTCATATGAGGTATCAGTGACGTTATTAAGTCAAAGTGTTATGGTAAATCTGTTTGTATTAAGTTGTATCAGATTTCATATCATAAGTATTATTGGTTCGGAAATAAAAGGTCACAGTCTTTTTACAGCATTTTACAGATTGCAAACACACAGAATGACGTTATAGTAGGTAGCAGTGCCGTTATTAAGACAAAGAATTTGGATCAAAGTGTTTCCATTGAGTTATTATAAGTGTATCAGGTTTCATATCACAAGCATTTGCGGTTTGGAAGAAATGGCCGTGTAGTTCCCAAGGCCCAAGGGCTAAGTGTCCAGGAATTTAATTGGGGCATTACGGTATTTAACATGGTATATAAGTGGTATAATAGTGGGACAAAGGACAAACATGGGACCTCAAATATCAGTATTTACAATTTGTTACAACAAATCACAGCTTTTTACAAAGTAACTGCTATATATCATATAACGGCAAATCACAGCTTCAAATAATAACTGGACATACACTTCCTCCACATAACCATAATATTAAGCAACCTACTCCAAAACATTTTCCTCGCGTCCGTTTTATCAGTAAAGGAGATTTCACAATCTTCATGAGTGCATGATGGTTAGCACTTAGAACATGCTGGTGTAATTGAACTTTAAAGTGCTCTTCTCGGTTCGGGGCTGTGTCACGATTTGTAATTATTTTAGCTTAAACGGAATTTGACATTGATTTGTCTAACGAAGTATTGTATGCCACACACCTTACAAGATAACCAGCACACCAAACATATGAGATAAACTTGTGTGAGCCTCTGGATGGATAGATGGATAGATGAGTCCTCATCATTAACATATTTCGTACTATTTTGTACATCATGTAATATAAAAAGTATAAAAAAAACACTGATTTTATCATAGTCACAAGAAAAGAGTAAGAGTTTCTTATGACTATGGTTTTATCTCCGTAAGGTTAATTCCTACTTGAAGAAAAGAATTCCTGGCAAAAGTAAAAAAGACAATTTGAATTTCTAAACTTAACAATCATTTATTGGTTATATCATATAAAATGGTTGATAAATAAAGGAAGATGAGTTAAATGCCTATAACTGACTCGTCGTTGCGATTAAGTCTTGATGATGTTCTGGTAGCTAGTTGCTTAACCCTATAAGACCCGGGCTTTTGGGGGGTCCGTTTGGAGAAAATATTTTGGAAAAATTTTCCTGGAAATTTTTTTAAATACAATAAGGTAAAAAGTCACCAAATATGGGCTTAAAACGATAAGTGGATCAGAAGTTATAC
This sequence comes from Neoturris breviconis, assembly GCA_032360805.1. Taxonomy (NCBI): domain Eukaryota; kingdom Metazoa; phylum Cnidaria; class Hydrozoa; order Anthoathecata; family Pandeidae; genus Neoturris; species Neoturris breviconis. Next base: position 22,121 of record JAULBZ010000766.1, read on the forward strand.
GGAAATTTCGGGGTTTGTGGTACAAAGTACCCCCCGGGGTAAATAGGATTAAAATCTAGATAGAAACGCATTACAATTTATTTTCTCCTGTACTTTATTTTCCAATAACATAAAGTCTACTACAGCAAATTAGACCGGTGGATTCTACCTTTCCCCATATTTTTTGATTAAAACTTGGCCATTAAGCAATCATAAGAAATTCTAACAATCCAATAAATAAAAATGCTTGTACATATATTTTTGCCTACACCACCCTAATTTTGGACCAACTGACTGTATAAATTATATATTGTGAGTGTGGGAATACTAAGGTAAAGATTTAAAGTTTAAATAGACACAACATAGGGTTAGCTTTTTACCGGGCCATTTTGCCATATGGCCACAAATTCAAATACATGTCTATTTATGCGTTCCAAGAAAAAAAAAGTAGAAATATGATACCAAAAAATTGCCTTATAAAAATGCTAAAACTTTAATTATATCATATCATATCATATATGGATTAAAGTTTTAGCATTTTTATAAGGTGATTTGTTCTGTGAAAAATATAACAAAATAATTGATTGTTCTAACTAAATGTTGATTTTCGCTTTCCAGATCGGGTTTTTACCGGTACTGCGGTCGGATACTCACATTCTGCAGGAAATAACTACGTATGCAAATTTTTGTTAGATTATCATAAATAATATAAGTTGGGCAATATTATGACCAAGTTCCAAGTAAAATTGAGCAGTAATTCAAAAGGTATCCCTCCCGGTTATAGGGTTAACCCTATTCAGGATGGGCTTTTTGGAGCTCTGAATCAATGTTAGTCCAACACATAAACAACACGTTGGCATAGTTATTTATTTGATGACATGATCACTTATGATGACGTCATCAGGGCCAAACAGAATTAGGTGCAAAAAATTGTGATCACTAAATTTTGTCAGAATGTTTTCAAGCAAAAATAAGAAGAATAAAAAATTTGAAAAAAAAAATTACCACCTGCTAAAAATTGGGTTGCTAAGGGAAAATTATCACTAGTTACCAATGTGATCCTAGATAATTTATAGGAAAATTCCCAAAATTTCAAGCCGTAATATACATTCGTTCAGATGTTATGGATAAAATTAAGATAGAGGTAATTTAATCCCATAGTGGGCACTTTGTTCCCCCTCCTCTCCCCTATCCTGAATAGTGTTAAGATATTAGACACCCTTAATCCCATAGTGATTTAGTTAAAATACTAATTGAATGGCTTGAACATAGAATATTTCCCTTCGTATTAATTAAATCCAAATTTCCTAATTTAGACGAAGGGAAGGTTTCTATGAATTGAACTTAGGATGTTTTTATTAGAGAACTGAATCTCATTTTTAACCCTATGCAGTACAGGGGCGCCTGCCATGCGTTTTATCATAACTTCTGAAAATTGTACCTAAAATCTTTTTTGCACCACCATAAGTATTGACGTCATCTAAAAAATAATTATGCCGAAGAGTTATTGCTGTGTTGAACTAACTTTCTGGAAAGCTTCAATAAAGAGAGGCTGCTATAGCATGTTTTCTTCAAAAGATAAGGAAGGCAGGCACACAGTGCCCCCCCCATCCATTCAGAGCCTCAAAAAGCCCGTACTGAATAGGGTTAATATTTCAAAAATAAATCCGCAATATAAAATTACCCTAAGAATGTGTTTCAGTTCGTAAAATATATCGTCATTTAATTTTTAATCTAGACTTCTTCTTTCGAATTAGACCTGCGAAAATATATCCACGGGGATTAATGAGCAATTTATTAATGCAAATTAAAGACAAACATTAATTTCGCGTTACTCCTTTCTCTATTAAAGCTAAAAGGAGGAGAAACGTACATATATTGTTAACTTAGTTTAGTATCATCAGAAGGCCTCCATTGTGGTGCCAGAGGGTAAAACCTTGGGATTTTGAGGGTGTCAATCGCTGCAAAATGCATGAGTCAGAAGGACATGATCAGGTTTTGATCTAATTAAACTAAACTGGCTGACGTAGATCCGGGAGAATGTGCTCAAATTTGGTAGAACGAGAAGAGTCACTCAACCAAATCGATAGAATATCCCTTATAAAGTTCCATTCTCCCCGTGTTTGGATTACATTTTGGTTTTAATTCTTATCTTAGCTGAAAATCGATAATGCCAAATAATCGTACAGGGGGGAATTTGCCTATCGCGTGACACGTGATTTTCCAGTATCAGCACTATCAGTTGTTTTAAGACACTTATATATTTTTTAGCTTGAGGTAAATTTGTGCCCACAAATAATTGTTTGATTAGAAAAAAATATATATTTATAAAAAAAGGAAAATACGTGAATGAATATCTTAAGAATATAATTAAGTAAGTTAAACCAACTAAAATTCAGATTAAGCTTATGTTCAACGTTGAAAATTAGTCGGGTTCCCAATGTGTTATGACCCAGCCTCGTAAGTTGAACAGGATATGATTAAGGATCATAATTTGCAACGTCGTGTGTCGACAGGGAAAAACATTTTTATTTCACGTAATAATGACACATGACCATGTCCTTAACCCTAACTTACCCCGGGGAGGGGCTGTCTTTAACCACATTTTGCTGACGTCAGCAAAAATATGCAAAAATTAGCTAAAAATGGCTAAATGCTGACCTCAGCAAAAATATTATGCTAAATCATCATGAACTACTTCTTTTTATTTTTAAAGAAACTGTATTTAAAAATATCATTTAAAATACACCCTAGAGAAGAAATGTTGTAGTCAGCGTAATTATGTTGTTAATAGTCTGTTTATCTTTGAAGTAGGTTCGTAGAAAGTTGATTGCATTACCCAATCAGATTTTAAGAAAGGTCTTACCAGCCGCCCCTTCCTCCCTCCCCCGGGATATTAAAAGACCCGGGTCAGGTAGGGTAAATTACCATATCTTTCAAACATCTCGTATGAGCAACATTAGACGGAATAAGTTTCTAAGTTATGATAGCCTCTTGTTCAATTTTTCCATATCCCACATAACCTGTTATAACAATTATCTTCAGAACCTGAATTATGTACATTGATGTCAGAATTCATTAAGACGTCAGTTGTAATTTATGAAGTAAAAATATATAAATATAAATATCATCGTTTATCGTCCATAGTACCAGCGGTACAATTATTACAGGCTATGTGAGATGTTCGAACTTCGTCTGTGATCAGGATTAGAAGCCCGAACATTTTTCCCATTGTCATGTGGGGAAAATTATAGGTAATAATTCAACTTTTGTTGGTGTCAATCAAAAAGTATTTGAAAGTAGATCAAAGTACTTTATGTCTATACAATTTAATAAAAAGTTCCCGTTACGCTAAGAAGGTGATTACGTCATCATTTTTTGTAACTAATTAATCGTGTTTTATCATGGACGTTTTTTTGGTTTTATATCATCTAACCTTGTTATTTCAACTTATTGCCATAAGAACTGAATAAATATTTCAGACGTGATTAGAAAACGTGAGACTGATAAAAAGGTTGCGTCAGTTCCTATTTCGAAGTGGGAGAGACAAAATACACATAAGTACGGAGTAATTTGGTATATCATGGATAAGTAGCACAGATTCAAAAAGAGTTTGTAAACTATTTTATTTTTACATTATTAGAAAAATAATTCACAAATTAAAGATCTTTAATGTTCCCATTTCTATAATTATCAGATTTCCATCTGCCGTGCTTTCCTATCCAATGTTCACTTACGTTGTTATTGGCTGCGAAAGATGCTCCTCCTGATTTCAGTGAATGTAAGCCATGTTGTTTTATATCGCATATAGATTTTAAATGTCCTATAAAGATTTAACTTTTGCTCTGCTGTACGGAAGCATATTTCCAATGAGCATTGTGTCCTTTTTTTGTTTTGTCATGTCGACACAATAGATAAGATTCTGGTTTAAATTTCGGCTTTGACTCATCCAATTATTTCTGAAGCCAAAAAACCGGACATCCCGCATAACCTGTTTTGGCGATGTAAACAATGGAACCTTCCCGTAGTTGGTCAGTTTTTGATTTGGGAATTTGCACTTCGATTCTATCTGCAAAAATTGTCAAATTTTGGATTTGTATATTTAAAAGTTCACTAATTCTCATGAACCCTGCAAAACCGATAATGGTCAAAATCAAGAACCTCAGATGGAGTAAATTGCTTTAGAATCTGAATATTGGGCTGCAAGCCTTTTAGCACCTTTAAAAGCCATCTTTACAATTAGGTGGTCAGTTGGTGAACCTCATTCCACAATGAGCAGATTTGATATCTCGTTGCAATATAAAGCTACGAAAGCTGGGTCGACTGGACAATGAACGGATTTCTTTGTATTTACTTGTCCAGAATCGCCATTTATTCTAAGCACTTCTATATTTTTGTAGCGATGACTCTGTTCGTCGCTTCTAGTAGATTAGGAAGGATGTTGGCATTAGTTTACAGATGTTTGGACTGAATTGAGTCAATTTTATCCCACATTCCACCTTTACATAAACATGAAAGTAATTAAATATAATTAATTATTTCTCCAACACTTATTAAGTCGTCAAAATGATGGAGCCTCATGTAGGCTCACACTAAAAACTTCATAGCTTGAATTTAGAAAAAATTTTCACCGCCCATTTTCTCATAAAATTGAGTAACAAAGCAGCAAACTGCAATGATGTAACTTGTCTGGAGACTTGAATTTAAAAAGTAGAGGTTAGGCCCTCTTTAGAGTGAACTGTGTGACAGTCACTCTCCCCTTTGCAAGGTATGTATGCGAAACAAATTGACTAGCCTTCAGAACAAGGACAAAACAAAACATAAAATCTACACCGCTATGCA
>JAULBZ010000767.1:0-26941 GCA_032360805.1 Neoturris breviconis
TTTATTCCCAGCAAAAGTTTCTTCCCTTGAACAGATTTTTAGTTTTATTAGTCTTTTCATATTGGCGGTTGTATTCTAGAACTGCTCCAAATTGACATGTATAGATATATACATAAAGTCAGTAAAATAACATGTGTGTGCTTATATATTTAAAGAATAACACATTGGTGTATTGACAAATTTTCGTAATTTTTTTTTGCTTTATCAGGTCTGTTTACTGTAAATGATCTGGGCATTAAAATAATTGATTTTTTCAATTTTTTATGCTATATACTGTATATACACATTTTGTCTCATCCAGTTACAGCAGGTTGTCGGAAAAGTGAGATCTAGGGGTCGAGACCCGTGACCCACCCGAGAGACCTGAAACTCTGACATTCAATACCGGATCCCTAAAGTTCATTAGCTGAGACCATAGACCCAGAACCCTCAAACAAACTTTGCGAAAAAACACTTTACGGACCAGATTTATGATATTTCACATTTTAGCGTTCGCTTCTACGCTCCAAATATTGTGTCGGCTTTAATATTTTACAATGAAATATCGATATGCATTGTTTGAAAAATAGATTTTGTTATTTTACTACACAATCTAAATATATTTAATTTGTGGTTTTAGGAAAGAATTTCAAATAGGTCTCTGTGTTTCATAAAGAAACATCGATGTCCCCGTTTGAAAAAATAATTCATGTTGTTTTAATATGCATGCGCAAACTCTAAGTACGTCTAAATTGGGCTGTTATGTAAGAATTTTGAATCGGTTTCTGTGTTTCACAATAAAACATTAATATTCCCGCTTGAAAAATATGAAGTTATTTTTACATGCATGCGCAGTGTTAAATATTTTGACTAGTGCATAGTCAGATCCCGATATCTTAGAGATGGTGAAGGGCTGGAAACTCCCACTAAAAGGCAGACCTCAATAAGGGAAAGAACCAAAGGAGATGTAGACAAGTGAATCCAAACCATGCTAGCAACGGGTACAATACAGGAAGTATCACCGATGGAGGGACAGTTTTTGTCAACCATCTTTGTAGAATGTAATTGAAGAACGTAATAAACCTCCTAAAGGAAGGGGATTACATGGTCAAAATCGAAAGATGCTAACTGGCACGTACAAATTCATTCCAAATCATGGAAGTTTCTAAGATTTCGGTGACGGCAGAAGTTGTAAGAAATGTTAGTATTGGCTTTCGCAGTGGGTTCTGGTTCCCGGATTTTCACAAAATTAAACTTTTTCTTACTAAGTACTAAGGGGAACCATGATCACAGTCATTGCCTACCACGACGACTTACTTCTGATGTGAGGACAAGGGTAGAGGCCTTGTAAGCCAGGGATTTGGTCATAGTTCTTCTGTCAAACCTTGGTTTTACGATAAACCTGGAAAAGTCAGTGTTGGACACATGTTGGCCACATGTCAGAAAGTTCCTAGGAATGACTATAGACAGCAGGAATATGACAGTTTCTCTTCCGGAATAGAAAATTCACAAGTTAAAGAGTCTGTGTCAACAGAATGTAAAACGAGACATGCACAAATTGAGTGGATTCCTATGCTTGATAGCCGCCTCTACAATTAAGATTTCTATAACAAGACTTGATGATCTGCCCAGCGTAAAGTGATGAGCTACGAGGGCGACATAAGACTGTCTGCGGGGGCCAAACAGGAACTTCACTGGGGACTGAACAACTTAAGCTTATTGAAGGGAAAACCGGTTCAACTGGGACACACGGAAATGGTGATACATTTAGATGCGTCGTCGGAAAAAGGATGGGGCGCAGCCTTGGAAAACGGTGTCTCAACGGAGAGGAGGTGGGGATGCATCAACGAATTAGAATTGATTGCAGCTGATATGGCAATAAAAACCGTTGCGAGAGAAACAAGGGTGTCTCTAATCCATATTTATATAGACAACATGGTTGCATTGTCATATCTGATAAAAATAAAAGGTACAAACAACTTTCTTTACCTTAAAAAAAATATCAAAACGCATTTGAGAGTACCTACACAAAATGACATCATGATTACTGCCTCTTGGATACAATCTCAATTTAACATCCGGGTGGACTGGAGCAGCTCTCGGCAGAGATCGAATACCAGCAAACGGAAACTTTTGAGTCCGTTCGATATAATGAGAAAACCAAATATAGATTGCTTGTTTCCAGGACGATGAAAAACTGAAACAGTACATGTCCCTCCACTCAGAACCAGATTATCGAGCAGTGAACGCGTTTTCATAAGAAAATCTAAAAAGTCTCTAAATCACGCTTTTTAATAAAATAATTGTCAAAATGTCTAAAAATGTAGATATTTTGGTTCTATCCCGCGTTTTCATAAGAAAATCTAAAAAGTCTCTAAATCACGCTTTTTAATAAAATAAATGACAAAATGTACGAAATGTAGATATTTTGGTTCTATCCCGCGTTTATACCGTCTTCTACAATCCTGGACATAAATTTTTGCAAAAACTCGAAATTTCAACTTAATTTTGAATAGCAAAACGAATGGCAAAAAAATTTGATTTTTTTCCGAAAGCCTAATCTGTACTAATCTGCTGGAAACAACAGAATTCGTCGAGTTTGCAAAAACTCTCAAGTCTTAAAGGGAGTGAGTGTCCGGTAAAAAATGATTTCTTAGTATGTTAAGTCCAATAACCAAGCTCGTCCCCAGCACCTCTTGACTTTTTTTATTTTTCTCCCGAGAAAATGGTGCTGGGGACGAGCTTGTCCAATAACGTAAAAATGAAAATGCCTTTTAAAACTTTTTCTTTTCCTTCTTTGATAATCAAAACAAACTTTTAAAATTAGCCATGGTGAAGAATGAATGAGAATGAAAAACGCGCAAAAAGGACTGGGTAAGGTAATTAATATGCGTAATTATGCTTGTGACGTACACTCAAGGATGTTAAGTATCCATATAGGCCTCCTTTTTTGTAAACTTAAAAAATATGGCTTCTGATAGACAAAGTACTGTACTGTAGTCGGTTTCCAGTATGAACCAGTGAGATCCAATAAGAATCAAAGCCAGGTCGAGTTATATGATGACGATAACGGGAATTTCAGAGGGAACGCGTTCGGCTATCAACTTAGGAGAATAGTGTAAGTGTGGCGAGTGCAAAGCCATGCCATCGGAAAGAGAATGTATATGTCGCAATGAGGTAGATGCAATCAAATGTTTTTGTTTAATAGGTAAGAATTTCCAGCTTCGAGGTAGTACATTTATTTCGACGTCGTGTACATACAGTGCTTGACCGATCAATAAGTGGCCGTCGCATCAGTGCCGGTTTAACGTTGTTTAATACCGTAAATCTATCAGAGGCATGCTAGATTGATTTTTATAAGCACGAAGGGGTATGGGACAGATTTTTTTTTCTTCCTCTTTCTTTTACTTAGATAGATAAGGATTGTATTACAAAGCATGAAGATTTCTCTTCCATTGTGCTATTAACGAATTATTTGTGAACAGCTATTGTAGCACTTCATGACCGGGAAAGTCAGGGTCTTCCAAAGAGAGACGAAGTACCAAATAGGTGAGAAAAGAAATATTGCGGGCGTTCGACGTCTAAACAACGTCATTTTGATGTCTAGAGATCAAAGTGACACTGACGTTGATTAGACGTCGAGCGCCCACGGGTTGCAACTTCTCGTTATATTTCTGAGGAACGAAGAATACCTAGTCAACGATCAACCTCGTTCCCAGGGCTTTTTCTCTCTTGACGTTTAACGCTGTCAAGAGAGAAGAAGCCCTGTGAACGAGGTTGAGTCAACGATATGGTAATTGATTTTTTTTCATAGGTAGTTTTTTCTGCGGTCGTTGACTCAATATTACTCTCCACCCAATAACACTTACCTATAGTGGTCTTAATATTTTCCCTAATAATGCATATTATTTAAGGTCTTATCGATACGCTGCTTACAGACAGTTTTGTTGTTTTATCCATACAAGACTTGAGAAAGGCGTAAGAAAGGTAATTCCAGCTTGCCTAGTATAAAAAATTCGAGAGAAGTATATGAAGACAGGATCTACACTGGTTATCTGGATGACGTTGAAGTTCCTGAAATAGCAGTTCATTGGGAAGCAGATTCAAATGATGATTGATCAATTATCGTGTTCTCATAAAGGATACTTATAAATAAATCTCCAGGGTGTTCATTGATTTTAGTTTGATAAAGCGTTTAAATGGTTAGCTTAGTCTTTAGCAACAGAGTACGATCAGAAAACCAATATGACGTCACTATTACTTCACATATGGTTGTCAATTATGAATTCAAATTTCACAGAGTATCACAAGCTGAAACCCATGACCGAAAGTACGATTTTCAGAAAGCCAATATGGCAATATGACGTCACTGTGAAGTCATATTACATTATTTCCCATGGTGCCACAAACTGTTAAGTGACATTTGCCAGGGTGCCAGAAGCTGCCAAGTGACTAATTATGAAGATAAACCGATATTTCGGGAAGGAAGATTTTCAGAAAACCATTATGGCGTCACTATGACGTCATCATATGACTACTATTTGGTATTCAAATTTCACGTGGTGTCACAAGCTGTCAAGTATGAAGTATGAAGTATGAAGTTAAGATTATAACAGGAATTACGGTTTTCTGAAAACCTCCACCAAAGTCTTTGTACTTTATTTACTGTGCAGGAACTTAAGGGAATTCTATATGCGGACACGAAAAGACAGACAGACTGATATATAGGCGAGATACGTAGTTAAACAATTTCCTTGTGCCTTCAGCGCGGAGATTAAAAAGATACGTTCGATTAAATACGATTCGAACGGTAGCTGTTATTCATTTAAACAGGTCGTTTGCATCACATTCGGCATTTTTTTAATGTTATTGCCAGTTCTTTTATCATGCTCAAATATAGACAGTGAATAAGAGCTGTTAGGAGACCGATCGAAAACACATGCGCTTGAAACATTAAAACTATGTTTGCCGGTTATTTTTCAGCGAATTTATTATCTTTATGTTATAAGCTCACTAAATGTTAGAATAGAATATCAAAATATTTACTGACAAAAAGTATGCTTTATTATTTCAAACTACAGTATGAATACGATAAGTAATATATTTGAACGAAGTTACGAAGATTGGCATACCGAAACAAACGAAACCGTTATTAACGAAACAGATGAAGAAAAAGAAAACGCAAACTGTACACCAAATGTTAATCGAAATCTCATATTTTGTAAACTATTCTACTTCTGTTATAGTTCGGCCATGGGTTCACTATGGCCATATTTACCTCTATATTTCCGACAGTTATTCTTGACACCGCGACAAGTAGGAGCAATCGTGGCTTCACGAACTATAACACAATTTCTTTTTGTACCTTTTTGGTGCACTATTGCAGAGAAATACCGTAAACACAAAGAATTACTCTTAATCTCACTATTTGCTTGGTTAGTAAGTACAATCGGTATATTGTTTATACCAAAAGAAGAACCCACGGCTTGTTTATCAATGTACAATATAACTGAGAAAGAAAAAGCCAAAGCCTCGGGTAAAGATTGGTTCGATTTTACACCTTTTAAAGATACCAATAGATTCTTTGTTACTCCTAGTAGAATAACACGTGATATTAAAGAGGTTTTCGATGATTACACCCCATCTGCAATTATGAATACGTCAGCAGATTTTGCTACAATTTATGAAGAATATGACCCAGAGAAACATCTTTCAGATTCGTCTCGTCCATTCATACTTTTATTATTAGTAACAATCGTTGGAGTTAGTTTAGCCTCACCTGCTCAAAGTTTAGCTGATATATGTACTATAAAACGTTTGAAATGTCAAGCACAATCATTTGGGCAGCAAGCAGTTTGGGCAGCTGTTGGTAGCGCGTTGTTCGCATTTATAATTGGCTCTTTGGTGAACTTTCTTATAACAACGAATCCATGCACAAAGCAAAGAGATTTCAATTATACACCATGCTTTTTTGCTTTTGCATTCTTCATGGTACTAGCTATAATAGTTGCTACTCGTTTCAGATACAGTATAGATGATACAGTTCCAGTTGATTTGGATGAAACGATAGCCAATCTATGGGAATGTGTTAAAACAATAAATGATGTTCATCTTGCAAGTTTACTCGTAGTCACATTTTACTGTGGATTTGGAAATGGTTTTATTTCAACTTTCTTGTTTTGGCATTTACGAGAAATGGGTGGATTACAAATTTTACTCGCTTGTGTCTCACTTATTAATAGCACTGCAGAAGTCTTCTTTTACATGTTATCAGATCGGTTGCTAGGTTACGTTGGACATTTTAGGTTAATCTATTTAGGTTTATTTTTCTTTTCGGTGAGATTTTTTTATTATAGTTTTTTGCGCCAACCATGGTTAGTATTACCAATTGAAGTTACTCATGGTTTAACGTCAGCAGCAATTCGTTCAGCAATGATTTCATATATACGCCAAGAAGGTGCAACTGGCAATATTTTACATGGTGTATTTAATGGTATACATGGCGGACTTGGTTTTTCTATTGGTGGGCTGGTTGGTGGTTTTATGGTTCATAATTATGGTCATTCGATAACCTTTCTAATATTCGGTGAAATTAGTTTATTAACTTTGTTTTGTTTTATTTTGGTAAATAATATTTGGCCATACACTAAACACGATATTAAAGATCACTCGAAAAACTCGAAACATTTAGCAGAGTTGTATAATGTTTTGGGCGAAACTGTTGGCGCAGTGCATTCGAGAAAGAAGAAGAGGAAGAAGAATATTTCTTTGGAGAAGACAAACCAAGAAGAAACATTTGATGTTTCTGAAGGTGCATATTTATCCCTTTCTGATGAACAACACTGATTTCTTGAATTCTTAACAAATATAAAAATAAAGGTACGATTTATGTTTTCTTTCCCCAAATGAATTAAACCCGACATGCTGGTTGAAATGTGGATGGATTCCTTTGGATATAGGACATGAAATATAGGCCTTTTTTCAATGGTTGTCTGTATTTACACGGTGTAAAAAGACCACTAAAGACCATGAATATCGTTACAGATTTTGTGCATGTTATACCTAGTTGGCCTTTATTAAAGGCCAATTTCCAAGTGGGGGAAAATAACCCCCTACTTTATCTTGAACCTAATTTCACATGAGGGGGGATAAAAACTACCCTCCTCCTCCCCCGTCTTAAAATATGAACGTGCTATGATCTTAAAATTTGGCATGAATGTAGCCACGCTAATGTAGTTTCCAAAAATAGAGTCATCGAGTTGAAAGACGTCACTTTTTTTGCTGACGTCAGTATTTTTTTCATAACAAACCACAAAAATAGTCAAAATTTGGTCAAAATTTTGCCTAGTTCTATAAAATGCAGAGATAACAGTCCATTAATACTTACCCACGCATGGAAAAGCTAAATATAGTGGTACTTTTGAATTCATAGTAACTTGTTGGCCTAATAACTAACAAATATGCTGACATCAGCATTTAATTTTTGTCAAAAATATTTTCGGTGTCAACCAGGCATAACAAAACAGCCATATCTTCCCATCTAGCCATAGAAATTCAATCAAATTTGGTAGAGGCATGTAAAACTAAATTCTGTTTACAAAATAAAATCGTTTAAGTCTACGGCTTTTGTCGTTACGAAGTTATTCAAATTTTTCCATTGGGGGGTTGGGGGATGGGTAGATTTTACACCCCCCCTCCCCATGTGAAATAGGGTTAAGAACCAAACATGCTGAATACTTGAGATTTTGCATGCACATAGGTCTCTTAATTTGCTTTCCAAAAGTATATACATGTTTAGGAAAATTATGCAGATCCACTGTCTTTTTAATATATCCATGGTCTTTTTGCAATAACTGCGTAATTAGCAGGAAATCAAAGGAATCAATTGATAATAAAAAAAAAGTTTCATTCTAAGAGTGAAAAACTATGTACGGACAATGATTTCTGTGTAATTTCCGTAATAAATTAATATTAAAAGTCCCAAAGTTTCAACTGCATAGCGTAAACTGTTCTAAGAGATATAAAAAAATCTCCGGCAGGTTAATGAAATCGTATAATTGAATATTTAATTTTACAAAATGCACCTTTTCTTTTTCGTTTCACACTCATCAAAGAGATTAAAATACATTTTTGCACTCTTATCATGCTAATTAAACAGTGAAACTAAATGAGTTTGATTTCTTAGATCACTGTCGTTAATGAGTTTTATCTGATTTTTTTTTTTCACAGAGGTAACGTTGGAGGCGTTTATGATATTCTTTCTTTTTACTGGGGAGATTATGGAGGGAGGCGCTAAATAGAAAATTTGCAGTATTCGATTCGCATTTAGGTAATCTTATGCTGAGAGTTAGCTATCAAGCACGTATTCTACTCGAAGTAAAACTTATTGGGGGCGTTTTACAAATACCATAAGGAATGAAGCATAATTTCTTTATAACAAAAAACAATATTTCTGAGGTAGCTACTTTTATTTAGCCTATATTTATAGTTTGTCGTTTATTCGTTTGGTCTATTATGTCTAACAGATTCTTGTAGGGAAGTTACTAGCATAGGCTACTAGCAGAGGATCCTCCTTCCTTCACCCATTAATTTTCTTTCTTTACACTATTGCAACACCAAAAGAAAAAGATCAGGGCTTAGTATACTAGCCTAGTATATTAACCCTAAGATGCTAGTACATTTAACGCTGTATTTTGTTCAAATAAGCGCCCCGAGCGCCTATTAATGCATAGAGTTTTAAAACCGACGCTTATTGAAAGTTAACACCATGGGCATACCAAGAGAGCAAATACAATGAGAGTTTTAAGGATTTATCTCAAGAGGTTTACGCAAGAGCTTATTAAAGAGTTTACGCAAGAGTTTATTAATCTCTAAGGGACTAAACAAACAAAAGGAAAACAATGAATGGTGATGGTGTTCTCTTAAATTGAACCATGTGATTTTTATGATTCCTGCTATAATTTCTCGTTTTACAAATTTCCAAAGACTAAACAAACAAAAGGAAAACAATGAATAGTGGTGGCTTTCTCTGAAATTGAACCATGTGAATCTATCCCATGAAACCGTTATATTATTACAAAATATTGTTACGAGAGTAGAAGTTTTAAAACATTCCCATCAAAATTACGTTAAAAATGTGAACTTTAACTTGAGACGGGTAGCTATGATGAAAATGTAAACATGATATTTTTATAGCTACTTTGCATGTGTAAAAGTACAAGTGGTGAGTGTGGGTGTGCATAAATGTTAACTACTTTCAGCAATACTAAAATTAGAAACAACATTCCGGCGTGGAAACAAAAACTAACAAATTGAGGTTGAACTGTGTGAGAAAAAATATTAATACAATAATAATTATAATAATAATAATAATCGTTTATTTCGAGATCCAATAGTTACAATTGGTTTTTCCCATAAAAACAAAACCTAAAATCGTAAATTTATATAATAAGTTTTTATTCTATGTGGTCAACAAGGAATTACCCATACCAGCAAACAACACATCAGGGGTAATAAAACGAGTGTTGGTTGCATTATATGTGTAAAACCCTTGTCTGTAATATACTCTGAGATAAATAGAAATAGTTAGCACAAGTGTAAAGCCATAGCGGAAAGGACACTGCAAGAGTATGACAAACAAACGATACTGAATGATGAAAAAGATCAACACAAAAAGTTCATTGGACAGAGTTGATTGCATGAGACGGCATTGTATACATCTAAATAATACTGTAGTAGTAAAATATATTAAATTTTTGTGAAGTATCTTATCGGACAAAACAATGTCGGACAAAAGTGACGAAATTTTTCGGAGGTGACGAAAATCTTGTCCGACAAAAAATTTTATCCGACAAATGTTTTGTCCGACGAAATGTTTTGTCCGACGAAAAATTTTGTCCGACGAAAATTTTGTCCGACATTGTTTTGTCCGATAAGGTAAGAGTTATGTCACGAGTTATGTCACGACCTCGATATCAGCACCTCTCTGAAATATAATACGTCGGACCTGAGAACGAAGTCAAATTTATCAATGATTTTTACAATGAAACCATTCAACTGCAAGATCGTTTGGTTCTACTTGGAAATTAAGAATTCTATAGGCTGATGCAACGCAAAGTCCTACCGAATGTGTGCCACAGTGTTTTCAAAGTGGGTACACGACGTCGGAACAATGCCGAAACGTTGTCAAAACAAAGTCGTGTGCCGACATGGTTACCATTAAATGGTAATGCGGAGAAAGCTAATCTCTAGTGCTCGAGTGCCTTTAAACTATGTTTTTTATTCATTCGTTGTATTTTTTAAACCGAAAAAAAAAGACACAAACCCGTATTTTGTAGCCTTTTGCACCAGCATACCAACCTCGTTCTCAGGGCTGATATACCAATGGGCAGAAATTTCGCGCTAGAACAACATTGAAAACGTTATTCTAGCGTCTTTATTGCAAACTTTGAACAAGTTCGACTCAACAAGTTATTGTCCACTGGTATTATTTTAGTTTATTTACACGTGCACGCATAATTGAATACAATCACATAGTATTAAGGTTTATCCTTATTAAAAGTGAGATCTCTTAATTACATGCATTATTAGTTTTTTCTTTCTAAATCCAATACTTCCCCCTTCTTAGTGATTCATCCGATCAAAAAAAAGTCTTTTAATACAGATTAATCCATAGATACAGAACCTACGCGATAAGGATCATATTCATGACGTCATAGTGTATTTAATAATCGAGACTTAATTAATCTTCTTTATTAATAGAAGTAAAAGAAGTAAAAGATTTAATCATCTTTATTAGGTAATTATAATTCGATCATAGTGTGTCCATGACAATTACAAGTTGTGTCAATGTTATATTCCGTCTCCCAGAGAGAGAGAGAGAGCAGGGGAAGAATAGCCTGAGTTCCAGTCCCTAACTACGAGTCGTAGTTAGGGACTGGAACTCAGGCTAGGGAGGAACTTATAACTTTTTATAGGCACGTACAGCTATATACCGTATGATTATATCAATAAAATATATAAGCTTTTATATACATTATTATATACCGTATGATAATATGAAAAGGCGATATACTAGTGTGACCTTTCCTCAGTACGTGACATCAAATAAGTCGAAGTGACGTCATTAGTTAGATCGAGTTTTTACTTCGTTAGATGTCGCATATAACTTGTAAACAAGGACGTTTCTTGTTCGAAATAAGTAGTCATGGCATTCCGATTTCCCGATTTCATGTTATATCCTTATTTGGTTCACGTCAAGATAAGACAAATCAGTATCTTACACATTATCTATAATACCTCTCATGAGAGAAACATAACGTCAATTGTTTTTTAAATTGCGTTGTATAAAAAACAAATTAATATTATATTGTGCTTTTTCACGCCTATAGTGGCTTCCCAATGGGCAAAAACTTGTTCAAAGTTCGCAGTAAAGACGCTAAACAACGTCATCCAACGTCTTTACTGCTGACATTATTCTACGGAAACAGATATTTTTGTATGCAAATTAAAATAAATTTGTATAAAAAGGCAATATCTTTAATCTTATTTAACCTTATAGAAAAACGAACAAAGCTAGGTAAAAACGACATACTATAAAATGAAGTTTGTTTTATATCGCCAGAAAAAAAGTACATTGAATAACGGGTGGGTAAACACAAATTGGCGTGGTTTTAATGAACGCGAAATTAATACACCGTTCCAATTTGGTGTTTATAAGGTGCATGTTTCACCTGTATATTTTATTTAATTTCTTTAATTTGGGACACTCCCATTGAATATGGGATTAGATACCTTTAAGCATTAAATAACTTTAATCTTTAATTATTGAATATCCTTAATCCTCAATTGCCACTGTGTTGGTGCATGATCTAAAATGACGAAACAATCCTCGTTAGCTGAGGTTTTACTTTCATCAGAAGCCATAATATGTTTATAAATGTTTGAGTTTTCATCAGTTGTCAAGTGTTCTGAAATTCTAGTTATGAAGTCAATGTAATTCAAAGTTAAGGGAGCGTCTCAAAAATAAAATCTACTGAGGAGAGTACTGAGTCAATGATCTTGTAATGGATTGGTTTCTTCGTACCGAAGAAACCAATCCATTGCAAGCTCATTGACCTAACACACTTCTGCACAGGTTCATTTTTTTGGAGATGGTCCCTAAATATTGTACGATGTCGCGCAAGACCACAAATTTATTTTTACATCGCAACTCCCAAGGTTTCTTGCCTTTTCGAAATACAGAAAGGCAAGAAGCACTGGGAACGAGATTGCATTCATTGTTATTGATATAACAATTTTCATTGCAGCCCAGTGGGTAAAAACTTGTTCAAAGTCTACAGTAAAGACCCAACAACAACGTCGTAACACGTTGTTCTAGCGTGTTTACTGCTTACTTTGAACAAGTTTTTGTCCATTGAGAAAGATTTGTTATTTACAAAAATGCTCAGATTTTAACTTTTTTGAATCTGCAAAAATATTTTTTTAAAACAATAATTTGGAAATGAGTCTTATCCTTTTCAGAAATAATTGTTTATTGTGGAATTCAACCAAAAATAATAGTAAACCATAGGGATGACGATAGTTTGACGGAACAAACTCATTCGTATCTCCTTGGTAACCGGAATTGAAATATTTAAATATTATGTTTTGAAAATTACAGTAATTATTTGTTTACGTCAGCATTAATGGCTTCCCAATCGTTGGTATTCTTAAAATCCAAGTGTGAAACTACCACAGGATGATTTATGTACACACTGTCTATAATTAAATTTAATAATATAACGTTTGTTTTATTATATTTTAATACAACCACGTATTATTTGATGATACCGTGAGAAACGAATAACCGGATCATGGGAATTACCTTATATAAACATAAAACGCGTGTGACAATATGCATATATAAATAAGTATAATTGACAAGCACTCGACGTTATTTCTCAATTACACTCCAAGGGAAACGGTTCAATTCTTAAACGAGAAATCTTAAAGGTGACAAGGATATTTGCTAAAGACATTTGAATGTAGTTGAAGATTATTTATATACAAGAAAAAAATTAATTATTGCATACTGAGTTCAAGATAAGATAAGATGGTGCGTGGAGGAGGAACAACAACATTGAATAATATATTTCTGCAAACATTGTTACAAAATGATCGAGTATTATTGAAGACTATAATAGAAGGATTGGCACGATCCAGATCATCGTCTCATCTGAAACAGTTATTTACCATAAAAGATGAGTTGGGTGGTTTTACGCCCTTACAATATGTTTGTTTACAAGGGAACTATACTACTGCGTCTGTATTGATAGATACAGGAAATACTGATATAGATGAAAAGGGACTATATGGTTGGACGTCCTTGCATGCTGCAACATATAGTGAAAACTTTCGTACTGTACAAATTCTATTAAATTCTTGTGCTGATTGTTTTGCTCGAGACGAAAACGGTAATTTACCAATCGATTTTGCAAACGATTCAGATATTAGAGACGTATTACTAGAATCGATGAAAAAGAAAAATATTGATTTTTTTAACGAACTCAATAACGAATACCATTACGACACAAGATCAAGAAATTATGGACGAAGTAAATCATGCTTTTCTAAGATTTCTACCGCTAAATTAAGTAACTTAACAGATCAACTTCATGAAAAAGATACTACTACAGACGTTGATTCAGATGATAGTATACGAATGCCTTCATTGCAAAAATGGAAAACTTACACGAATCTTGCAACTGAGTTTATATACAACCCAATGCTAACTTTATAAATATATATATATATATAACTTTTTTCTTCATGTTTTCAGGTTGATTTCTATTATGCAGAAATTCCGCGCGAAAGCCAAAAAATGACATTCCATTGGTAGTGGGATGTCAATTCTACTAACGGAAAGTTTATTTTTGGCCTTCGCGCAAAATTTTCCGCCTACAATAATGGAAATCAACCATTACGCAGGACGCAGCGTCAACAACACCGAATATGGTCCCGGGTCTCTCCGAATATGGACTGTAAATTACCATGTATGGTAATACACAGTCCGAATATGGAGGTATATCTAGTTGCTTTCTTTCAGAATAGTTGGCGATAAAAACCAAACACCGCTTGTCTTTTTTTACGCGTTGGTTTATATTTAATCTTAGTAATTCTGACTCAATTCAATCGACAAAAAAACAAAACAGTTATAATATGTTGAGGTCAGCAAATTTATATTTGAGTTGATTTTGATTGAATGAAGCGCTTTCTAACGGAGACGTTACTTTCTGTGTGTTTATATTGACCATTTATATAATACCTCATTGTGAAGTTATATAAAACGCTATAAATTGAATATGGGGATATCTTTTAATCGTTTCCTTCGCGTGTCCTGTCGTGTGTCCTGTTGTTTTTTTATTTTATATACTTCTAACAAACAAACAACAATAATGTGTATTCATAAATTAACTTATTACTTGTTTTTATAAAATACTCTTGGACAAAATCTTATTCAAAGTCAACAGTAAAGACGCTAGAACAACGTTATTCTAGCGTCGTTACTTCGGACTTTGAACAAGCTTTTGTCCAATGGGGAGCAAACCGGAATGATTCAACAATATTTCAGAGTAGTTTGGTCATTGTAGCCATGACTAAACTACTCTGAAATATTGTTGAATCATTCCTTCAACTTTATTTTGAGGTCGTAAGAATCACAGAGTGAAAGACTACCGAATACAATCCCGTATATACCCTTATTAGGACCGTGTATTGTCATATATGGTAATACATAGTCCATATAAGGGTATACACGGGACTGTATTCTGTCAATATACAATATATTGTAAATATTATTAAGGAATTACAAAAGCATGTACATATTCTTAAATATAAATAAGTCTTCGACAAACTATAAACTTTTTTTGTTTATTTTCTTTATTCTTGTGACTTTGGAAATTGACACTATGTCATATTTTAAGTTCATGCTTTGATTTTCACGCAGTTATTCTCAATATTTTGATTCGAGTACCGTTTCATTACCAGGGATGCAAGGCCTTACAGAAAGGAAAATAAAGAAGAGACTTTGGGATGAGGTTTGGATGCATACCAATACTGAGACACACTTGATAAACAATGTTTTCAATATTCCCATAGAGGGACCGCCCTTAGTCGTAAAATTCCACGTGTAAGCCAAAATATTCCATTTATATTAATTTCCACCAATGGGATGACTTCTTTTGGCTTATGCGCTGAATTTTACGCCTACTGGAATTCAACCTTAACTTCTCTTGCTCCTAATTTTTCTCGACTTTCTTTCCAGTTTCTTGATTTAGATCATGTCTAATACATGGCATGAGAGACTATAGAATACTTTCACGGACGCATCCGTACACGAATATAGCACAGTCCACATGCGTAGATATCCGTAAACAAACATTCAACATACACAGTCGGTATAAACGAATTTTCGATAATGTCTGATGCCGTGATAAACCGTAGCTATGTTTATACCTTGGATATATCAGATATATGTAAATATTGTACTATAGAGAGGCAATTAGCGGAAATTACCAGGTAATAATTAGGCAAACATAGTATTCTAAAATTTAAAAGGCATATTAAAACTATCTTTTGAAGAACAGATTTCGAATGGACTTTTTTCTCTGTAATTGTAAGGTTGTTATGGATTTTATTTCCTATAAAAAAAAGGAACTAGATCATCCAGTTGAGTTATCTACAGGCTATCCAATGGGCCAAAAACTTGTTGAAATGTCCGTGATAAAGACGCTAGAACATCGTCGTTTGACCAGGGATAATAAACACTTATTGTCCCTGGTTCGACGCTGTTCTAGCTGCTGACTTTGAACACACCGGGTAGTTAAGGTTTATTCAATAATTTATTATATGTTGTGAATAAAAAATACGATAATAAGTAAATAAAGAGATACAGGATATTGGATTATCCCTGATTAATATTTTCTCATGAGTGTCAACAACTATTTTGTAACTGACTGCTGTGATTGGTTCATCGTACAGAAGAACCCAATCGCATTTAACAATAAAGTTTTGGCATGGACCTTTATCGCTTCCACCCACACTTGACCTGAAATCTCATATATTTGATTCGGGTACATTCATTACTTTATGCAAAACCCGACCTTACAATTATCAGTCAAAATCGTGTCCATAATTCAGTGTTTGCGGAGAATGATTGTGTATAACCCTGACATATGTATCCCTAGCCTAATAACCCTGGTCCATAGACACACATCGAACTCTCGCAGCAACAATGAAGAACACCCTCAGGAACAACACTATTTCCCGTGGTTATCTATATCCCCAAAAAGGATATTGGTTTGAAGCGCCACCATTTTTTAGTATAGGTGAGTAAAGACGTATGTATATAAGCCAGTCCTACAAGAAAGGATCAAGTACAAGAAAGAGCAAACATGATGAGTCCTTGTGTTTTCCTATGTCTACATGATACCTAGTGGGCAAAAACTTGTTCAAAGTCAGCAGTAAATACGCTAGAACAACGTTGACGACGTTGTTCTAGCATCTTTATTGTGGACTTTGAACAAGTTTTTACCCACTGGGTAAAAGGTTTTAGCCTAACGTGAGAAAGTAACCGGAAGTTGGCTGTACTTCATAACTGTAGCTTAGACGTGTCCGCGTGGTGAAGTCAGTTATTCCTCTTCTATAGAAGTACGCACTACGTGCCCATGTAAATATACGTCAGGTGCCCAAACAAACGTAGATAACTAGTTGATTGCTAATGATTTGATAATGATTCACGTTTTGAGGGAGATGATTAATGAGATAATTTTAAATAAAGAGTTATCAAAATTGTGAATCATATAAATATGCATTACTGCAAAAAACAAAATAAATAAATAAGATATTCAAATATACGTTTTAAAAATGACATCATCTAGAATGATGACATCATCATTTATTTATTTGTTTATATGTTTATATAAGTAACGTGCTGTTTTTTTTATGACCCCAATAAATCGAAATGGAGTACTACGAGTTTGATTGATTAATTTATTGACGATTGTATTTTTTAGAAGAATCAAGTGGGCAAAAACCTGCTTAAAGTTTGCAGTAAAGACGCTTGAACGGCGTCTTCAACGTTGTTTTAGCGACTTTACTGCAGACTTTGAACAATTTTTTCCCCACACTAGAAGGCTTATAAAAGCCAGTAATAATAGAAACCATAAAGCGTACGTCATCTTTATATTCGACTATTACGTCGTCACGTTGACGTTGTTTTATGTCCACGTCAATGTCAAGGATCGAAATAAATATAGTAACATCGAGTAAGCGAGTAGTAATTGTAATTAGACAGGACCTACGACACACTTGTTCAGGTTGGGGGGGGGACATACATTCCGAGTATGTTCATGGTGTGAGAACGAGATCATTGGCTGGAGTTCAGGTGCAAAGCCCTTTGGTGCTGATGCAATTTTAGCGCATTTAACTCCTGAAAATTATTTACTGTTAGGTGATACATTTTTCTACCTCCAATAAGGTCACACAGATTAAGAATTTTTTTTGCAATTCAGAAGTTTGATAAAAAGTGGGGGGGCCAGCCTCCTTCCTCTCCCGGTGTCGTATGGCCTGTTTGTAACAAACAACAAAAACAACAACTACACCAACAACATCCATTATCACAACTATTATTTATTTATGATTATTTAGCTATATCCCAGTGAGCACACGATGTCGTAACAACATCAAGACGACGTCACGACGTTGTTACGACGTTGTGGGCCAGGGTATTTGTTTTGGCAAGACCTGTATTTAGTAAGTTTGGATAACTTCTCTGCAAAACAAAAAATTACCAAACAAAATAAATGCGTGGTGATGACTTTGGATTAGTCTGCAATTCATAAGCAACACGATACGAGAACAGTAGAAAAGTAAATAATGTTTGCAATCCAACAAAACTTCCCAGTGCACAAAAACTTGTTCAAAGTTCGCAGTAAAAACGCTAAAGCAACGTTGAAATCGTTGTTCCAGCGTCTTTACTACGGACTCTAAACAAGTCCACCGTTTTCTTCTTTTTTATCTCATGTTCAAGTGGCTCTTTATTTATGGATTGACTTATAATGAATTTTTAGAAATGAGCTATCAGATATTACAACACCTACTTTAAATGTCTGCTATATCCACGATCTCGAAGTTTATTGGCTTCTTCATCGAACAAACCAATAGAATTCAAGATCGTTGACTTTAGTGCACTTCCTCACCGACATTTTTGACATATATTTCAATGATTAGATCACCCACGGAGTAGCGAGTCAAATTTATAAAAATATTAATATTTTAGAGCATGCGTTACGGTTGGATATTGCGAGTTGGTACATTGCCTTACTCCCATAAGCTTTCACACCTCTTTTGTTATCGCGCAGCTCTCTGGAGTAATTAAAAGGTTAATTCTTTTTCCATAAGGGTCGCGCGATAATTAAAAGGGGCGAAACCGCGAAACCGTTTTGTTTTTTAATAATAATTTTTAATAATGATTGATCTATCGTTATAGCATCATTCACATTCTCTTGTACCAAATTTCTCATCCTCTTGTGATCACTGTCGTGACCTTAATCATATTGCTCCTTGTTTCTCGGATTTTTTTCCAGTGTCGCGGAAAATTAGGACCCGAAAAATTAGGACTCTAATTTTTCAGTGAATTAGGACTCTAGATTTAGGACTCATCTAGTCTTATTTTTCTGGTGAATTAAGAATCGTTTGGTGAATTAGGACTTCATTCCAACCTATTTCGATTTGCCTTGTCTACTTAAGATTAAGACGACTAGTCCTAATTTACTAGAAAATTAAGACTCGACCAGTCCTATTCTTTGTTGAATGAGGAATAATTTGGTGAGTTGGGCTCTATTACAATTCGTATTTTCAACACCATGCCTTGTTCTCCTAGAATTCTATACTCTTAAATCAATACTATCAAATTAACAATTTCAAGGGCAGCCGACCCCACGGAATTCGAATTCTTTATTTTTTAAGATAACTATATCCATACCTGAAATACTCCTCTGAACAAGAACGAGATAATGATAAAACAGTGATAATGGCACAGGGAAGTTACCATTTACTAGCAAATACTCCCTTCGTAGTAAAAATTCTTTTTGGAAAATAAATGTATCGATTGATGAATCGCTACTGTTATGGAAGGGTCACAGTTTATTCGCACAAAAAGAGCACGGGTCGGTCAGACTTCGTTTTGAGCGATGCAGAGACGGGTTATGTGTGGATGGTATATGATTATAGCGTTGTGTTTTAAACGATATCACACGGTCAAGAAATATTGATTTATTTCAATGGAAAATGTAATTAAACATTTCTGATCCATTCTATGGGTTTTCCTTGATTAAGAGTAATTTTTGACCAGTTTTAAAGCCTCTAGTCTTAATTTTAATCCAAAAGTGATTCCTATCGCTAGGAATTAAGACTAAAAGAGTTTTAATTCACTGGTGAATTAGGAACCTCGAGTCCTAATTCACCAGAGTTCTAATTCACCGCTACACTGGTTCTATCTTCTATGTAATGATCTTTTCATACTGGAATCGCTATTAGTTTCTTTTTCACCACTTTTGTTGTTTTTGTTGTTTTGCTTATTGTCTTTCAATTCAGATAAATGATAATAATAATCAGAAAAAATAAAAAAGGCGCGAATTTTAACGGCAGTAAGAAGGAAATTCGAAGAGTTAGAATTATGAACGAGTTATGAAATGCGATCCAAAATGTTTACCTAGTTGTGAATAAATACAAAAAGCTCGATGTTAATCTTTTAACGTGTTTAACGAGTTTTGCGAGGAGGTTTTTTGAGCGTCATTACTGCGGACTTTGAGCAAGTTTTTGCACAATGGACGCTTACTTATAATAAAATAAGATATGTATTTATTTATCACCTTCTACTTTCCAAAAGCAAATAATCACTGTGGAAGAGCGATTTATGAGCATTGCTTCAGGCTATAAAGTGTGAATAGCTTCACACTCAAAAATCTCTCTTCCACAGTTATTATTTACTCTTATTTCTTATTCCTTAAGGCCGTTTTCTATTGGAGATTTTTTCCGAGGGGGCAAATTTTTAAATAAAAAAAAAACAGTTGGCGGGATTTTTTAGACTTTTTAGATTTAGACTCTTCTTGGCGGTAAAAAAATATATATTTCGTTCAACTTTTTTAGTAGCAACAAAGCGCAGTTTTTTTATTGGCCTACCAGCGTTCAGCATTTTAAAAAAATCAGGAACAAAATGGCGTCAAGGCATCTTCCACCGGAACTTGGCCTCTTAGCCTGCTGATATTGTGATATATAAGCATTGTCAGTGCAATCTTTCAGCTGAAAAACAAGTGCGCGACTTAATGAAGATGAAAACAAGTTCTCGAAAGTAGTTGGATTGGTTCAAAAAGGTTTGAAAAAATATTCATGATCATGCAAACGAAGATCTTTAATGGAAATATTGAATAAACCCTTCTTCTGGGATTCTTGAAATACTTTTCTAACCCAAATACATTTTTCTTTACGGGGTTTTCTACGCAACCTTCTTCGCGCAATATCATAAGTAAAATAATATTTCTTTCTCAAAAAACAAACGAATAAACAAAAAAAAAATAAAGGTTAGCGCGCGAGAATGGATATCAGTTTCATTTTTTTATTTTTTTTTGGGCGAGAAAAAAAAGCTGGAGTTTTGCTCAACTCTTTCAGCAACAACATAAGGTAGTTGTTTTACTGACCAATCAGCGTTCAGTATTTTAAAAACATCAGTATCAAAATAACGTCAAGAGACAAAGACATCTTCCACCGGAATCTGAGCTAGCAGCAACAAGAGTAAGAAAATTAATTATTAACAACTGAAAATTATATTGCATGTCCAACTTTACTTTTGTTATATACACCACCATCGCTTTGCCTTCGAGCATCACCAATGTCAACCAAAGTGAATTTGTAATTTGCAAATCGCCATTAAAACGACACTGAATGTTTTTTTTTTGTAGTTGAACCACTTCGTGCAGGAGCTTGAATAAGCACGTGTTTGGCATCTATGGCACCAAGACGTGAAAAGGTCTATTGTTCGTAGAAGACCTATGCAATTTTTATTTTGCTATATTTTTCAATTTTTATGCAATCTCTTTTTGATTGAGGAAAACATTTTCCATTAAAACATTCCAAATAACTTGACATGTCTCTCTTATTTTTTCAACAGTAGTTTAACTCAACCTATAACTTGCTGATTGTGATCACCAGTAACTAGATGTCTCAAAGTTACACCAATGTTTCTGCAATTTTAAAAGATCTGGTTTCTTTAAATCATTAAAAGCATATAACATTTACATTGTATTGTATTGTCTATGACTATGCATGCTCATGCATAAAGCTATGCATATTCATAGAGCCTGATATACTGTACATAGCCTATATACATATAGCCTAAATACATATAGCCTATATACATATAGCCTAAATACATATAGTCTATATACATATAGCCTATAAGTCCTTGTAGCCTATTTACATATGGTCTACATACATATAGTATGAATATTGCCTGTATATTTAACCTGCATATTTGTGATCATGCAAACGAAAATCTTTAACAAGATATTATTAAATCTATGGATTGAATAAACCCTTTTTATTTCGTTCTTAAAATATTTTTCTAACCAAAATACGTTTTTCTCAAAGGGTGTTTCTACACAATCTACTTCGTAATATCGTAAGTAGAAATATCCCTTCCCCCTAAAAACACACACACAAAAAAACACAAAACAGTTTATTCATCGCGGCCGTCTTGAAACCATTTTTTTTTAAAGCAGACAAACAATTGCGCGAAAATGGAAATCGATTTCATTCTGCGCGGAAAAAACTACGATGGAAAACGGCCTCTCACAAATCATTTTGATATGATTCACAACATACCTATATCAACGCAAATACACAGTTCAAATAAGGAGATATACAAGACTGTATTCGGCAATATTTTACGCTATGATCATCTATGTTATGATTAAGGTTGATAGGCGGAAGATTCCCCGCGAAAGCCAAAAGAAGACATAATTCCATTGGTAGAAATTGATATCACACGATATGATGTTAATTTGTTATATCGCAAAGCACCTGTTGAGTGGTTCTGTGACTGTGAAATGGCCTAGCCAAGTATACTTAACCCTCTATATTTACTTTCAGATTGATATTTGGATTTTCAAAAATATAACTATGTTTTAATTAAATGTGGATAACGAAATGTAGGCTATGTATTCTGGCTAGACATGACCTGAAGTAGCAATGAACTTTATAACCGAAGAAATATATGTTCTGTGCTTTTTGGAAGTTCCCGGACGCTTGTCACGAGTTTGTTGCGTCTTCTTTTCAATGGGCATATCTTCGGGTAACTACGCGATATCATCTGTGCAATTGATAGTTTTGTGCATAGTTTTCTCGTTCTCAGGACTTCTTCTTTTTTCGAAATACGGAGGGCGGCTGCATAGTTTACTCTACATAAAATATACTTGCAAGTCTTCTCTATGGGTGAGATCCAGTAATTATTTTGAAGAATCCTCCGTTTAATCGAGTTATACGACTAGCTACAATAGTTTCTGTTTTTAGTAAGTTATAGGGTAAGCTAATGTCCTGAATGTCTTTTTGAAAGCAGTTTAATTCATTTAATGCGTCTTCGCTTTAGTGCGTTCTAGGTTCTACCTCCTCGGGTAAAAGAGTTACTTGAAATTTATTTAATTTCATCAGATGACTGATGATGTTTTTAATCTGTTCGATTGCCTCCTATTTAGTCAACTGGCAATCTCGTTCCCATGGCTTCTTGTCTCAACTGGTACAACAGCTACCGTTCGACTGTTGATCATCAGCTGCTTATTTATGATAAACGGTAATGTACGGAAACTCAGTTCTTACAGTTTTATTGTTTTTTATAACAAAGATGTGGATTGTATTGCAATGTATTGCCATAATATTAATAATCCGTTTGACAAATCAAATTATTTTGTTGTTAACATTCGTTCGCCCTAAAGGCGGATTTCCATTAGCGGAAAATTCCGCGCGGAATCCCAAAGAAGACATTTCATTGGTAGAAATTGTCGTGTGATGTCAATCTCTACCAATGAAATGTCTTCTTTTGGATTCCAGGCGGAATTTTCCTCTAATGGAAATCCACCTTAACGTTTAACCATAATCACAATAAAGAGATTTATCTTTTTATCACGGGAATTTAACTGGTGCCCAGTTTTCTACGTGCACAGTTTTATATCGTTTTGGAGCGTACACGAAGGGAAGAAATCTGAAAATAAAGTTTTCTTTTTATTGTATGTTTGAATATGCCTGGTGATAATTGCTCCATTTATGGTTGCACAGTCTCAAGTTGGTCCAAGTATAAAGGTATTTCGTTGTTTGAAGTTCCATCCGGTGATAAAGAGTTTGACAAACGTTGGAGAGATCAGTTGGTTGCTGTCATCACAAGAGATAGGTAGCTATATTCTCAGAGAAAGAATAAAATTGCGCAAACTTTTCATTTGTCAGCGTCATTTGCGAGAGGATCAATACTACCGTCATGACGTGAGAGCTACATTGAAACCTACGTTACCGTCTCTTAATCTTCCTGTTAAAAGTATCCCATCATCATCTACCTTATCTAAACCTCGAAAATCTTCAAATGCTGTGTTGTTAAAACGTTCATTATCAGTGATAGAAAATGTTACAGATCGTTCTGTAAAATGTTATAAATCATTTGCTGAATTTAACAGTCGCGTTAAAACGCTTTAATTGGTTGGATGGCAAATCAATACCCTTAGCAATATTACACATATTACCCTAAATGATCAAACTCATTCTTTACCAAAATATGAAATTTTTGTTGATAATCAACTTTCTTATACAATTCGTGTCTTATGGAATATCCCAAATGGCCATGGAATTTATTCTTTGCATCAACGTTCACTGTTACAAATTTAATTAATCATATCGTCCTTATTTGCTCTGGTTTATTGCAAATTTATTCTGGAAATTGTGTAGAACATTCAGTCCCAAAAATATTCTCCTTTTCAGACAGTTTTTCTTCGCCTTTGTGTCAAATTAAATGGTACCGTTCATCATCATGCCATATGTTACTTACTCTTCAGAACTATCGTTTAGAGAATAAACAGTTAAAGGAAGAAATTTTTAAAATGAAGGAGGAGATTTCACAAAATTCTTTACCAGTAGATAATGACCTTGGAAATGACTTAGTCATTATCATGTCAAACAATCATGCTGAAAACATACCTCCTTTTATGAAGCTATTTTGGGAAGAACAGCAAAAGTATTTGCCATATTCAAAAACTGGTGTTTGCTATCATCCAATGATTATTCGCTATTGTTTGGGTTTAGCTGCTAAGTCACCCGCTTTATATGATAAAATTCGATAGGACGAGAAATCAAACAGTGGTTTTGTTATTTTACCAAGTCGCAGACGCCTTAGAGATTATAAAAATTACATAAGACCCCAGCAAGGATTTAATAAAAATGTTATATTCAAAAAACATTGTCACAAATTTATCCAGCATTGAAACGTTTTATATTTTATTAATCGATGAAATAAAAATTCAAGAGACACTGGTGATTATGATTATGATTATCTTTTGCACGGAGTAAAACATTATTTTTGTAATCTGGATTGGCATCTGTCGATTTTCCAGCAATAAGGAGTTGTAAACTATGAATACTATGCACACTTTGACATTGCCTTGATCGTTTGATGCGACGATAAACAGTACCAAAAACATAACCACTAAGATATTGAATTATATTTTGTTCTTTGGAAGGGAAACTGGTAGTTTTTGATAGTTCTACAACATTTTCTTTTGCAGTTGATTTTGTGAGATGAGCAAGAACATGATTAGCAATCTCAAAGCCAAGAATAACAGAAGGTCTTTTAGACATAAATTTGAAGATGATATCATCTGAAACACACTTGTAAAAACAAAGAATAAGATTTTTCAGCATCACCCTTAAAATTACCGATGACACCCCTGATAAATTGGTAAGAAAATATTGCATCATCTAAGGTGATAACTTTTCTGGTCTGTTCAAAATAACATTCATCGTATTAAATGTAATGGATGAGGTGTAACAACAGGAACTAAAGGAATTGAATCTTTGTGTTTGGTATTTTTGTGTCTTGTCAAACCTCGTAATGTTTTGCACACTTTTTCACACTGATCACAATCAAAACTACTAACATTATCTGATACTTCTTCTACTACTTGGTTAACTGGAACGGCATATGTTTCATTATCTTCTAAAATACTTTCTTCGATAATAGTATAGAAATCTTCCATCTTGTTTCTGCAAAATGTGCCTGTTTGCTCGGGCTGTACCTCAAGAATCCAACATACTTTCCGCAAACAATAAAATATTAAAATAAACGGGCCGTGTTTCCAGACGACCCCTTTTCGTGACTACGGTTTAACCTTATTTACACGGTAGATTATGCTTGCCTCATCGTGGCAATGTTAGATTTACAACATTCTCTGTAAAACATTTATTTATTTTATTCTTGAACATTAAAAGGTAGGTTTATTTGCAAACAGGTGTAGTTTACAGCATACCATGTTAAAAACAACAGATTTGTCTCTTCTTTTTCTATGTAATAAAACCATGTGCTGAATTTGAATGTTTTTGTTAAGATATCTTGAAAGTTTATGTATACATTTTATCCACGCAATAATATATGACATTAAAAATGATGTAGTGTCAAGAATCATTATTTAGTGTTAGCATAATTGAACTTAGAGAGACAGATGTTATGACTATTTTGCTCCGTTATAATACACAGAAAAGTCGCCATCTTGAAATTTGAAATCGTGCCGGTAAACATTTATAGGGATTCCTATGACCTTTGACTGACAACGGGATTTTTTGAAAAAGTCTCTCTCTATATAACAACTTTAAAAGAAATTATTGTCCTGCATATAAATGTTCTGTACAATAGAAATGGTATTACCATTAAAAGTAAATAATATTTAGCACACATAAACGGAATCATTCTGTGATATCTTTCATGATCTAATTTAAAAGCTAGAACGTTTTATTCTTGTACAAAGTTTTTTAGATTTAACTAGACGCATCCTTGCGTGAACATTCTCGCTTTGAACGCGTACCAGACTGTCATAAAGTCGTTGATGCACGTGTTTATACAACTATTTTAGTTTGGCTAGCCTGTTCCAGATACTACGTTCTTTCTTCCGCACTATTAAGCTATTGAAAAGCCCAGAAGACTTCAAGAGAATACTAAATAAACTCCTTTGCGGTGGAGATTCTTAGTCTTATTCTTTTGCGACAATAAATGTATTGTTTATATGATCTTGCCGATCTTGTTTCAATTGTTTGCGTATTTAACATACAGAATATATTAGATTTTCGTACGCAAAAATTGAATATCATTTGATAGAAGTGATTTTATTTCCAGAATTAAATAAACTTAAAAATAGACTCGTAGACTTGTGCACATTATGTGTTAAATCTACAGCATTGATCATTGTAAGGCACTAAATAATGTACTGAAGGTATGAAATCGAGAGATTTGAATCCCAAATGATAAAAATGCATTCTTCAAATAATGTAGTTCACAACTGTCGTTTTGCGGACATTCCTATGGTCTGTATTTAGACTGAACAAGCTATGCACTGAGCAAATCTTACAGAACAATTCCAGTACAAGAGTAACCTCAAAAAAACCATAGCATGAACAAAACGATACAGTAAAGTAATGATTCAATAAAATTCCATTCGTTCATGACACGAGATGGAAATGACACCAACAACAATAAAAGGATAGGTAATAAGGTACACGCATTGGAACATCCATAATAAGTAAGTAAGTTGGCCGACCGCAGGCGGAGGCGACCCGAAGGCTCCTCTTTCAGTAGCTTCTACCACGAGGGTAGGGGAGGGCGCCACTCCATTCCCAGATC
>JAULBZ010000768.1:0-26930 GCA_032360805.1 Neoturris breviconis
AAAATAACGTTAGAACAACGTTCTGTGAACGTTGTTCTAACGTTATTTTGCTGACTTTGAACAGGTTTTTGCCGGCAAAATAGTTTATTCGTGGTTATATATCTCAGTGGGTAAAAACTTTCAACGCTGTTCTAGCGCCTTTATTGCGGACTTTGAACAAGTTTTTGCCCACTGGGAAGTAGCATCATGAATAAATAAATTAGCCACCTGGGTGTAATTTTGTAGCGTAATTTTGTAGTTAAAGTCCCACTAAAAAAACGAACTTACGAGATTCAGCTGTTAAAATCATGAGAACATCGGTTGTGAACGCTAGATGTATCTATAGGTAAGCAGTGTTTCGAAATAAAAACAAATAATCAAATAATCACTGCGAAGGAGCGGTTTTTGAGCAAGCCTGAAGCAATGCTCAAATATTTCTCCTCCACAGTGATTATTTGCTCTTATTTTAAGCGCTGGACAATATATAAAAAGTGATTTACAGAAAAGAACACGGATCCAAGGATCTTGCTATTTAATGATTTCTTTGCATTGAGAATCAGAAGCCCATTTACGTCCTGTTCTAGCATCTTTACTGCGCACATTAAACAAGATTAATGGGGTTGCTGTGGTTATAAGGTCACAGTGTAAAAGGCTATTAAATCTGATCAACTCCTTGATATGGTTAAACTCTTTATATGGAATATGTACTGTCGATGTTAGTGTGATCACAGAATATTGTCGCAGCATAAAGGACAACCGAATATGTTTTCGAATAAACTCTCGATATGGACATTGTAATACCATATATGGCAATACTGTCCGTATATGGAATTATTTGTAATCGTATTTGCTTTTCACGCTAAACGTTGATTTATACAAGGCGAAAAAAAAATCGAAATGAAGACATTCCGTTGATAGAAATTGACGTCACATGCAACTGCGACGTCAATTTCTACCAATGGAATGTCTTCTTATGGATTTTGCAGCGAATTCTTGGCCTTTAAGTAAAAGCTTGACCTGTTTATAATTAAAAATCTGATTAATACCTTGTTAGTTAGTTTGAATAAAGGTAACAACAAGACAGCACCATGATTCTCTATGAAAATTTCTTTCAACTAAAACAATGGTCGAAATAAAAGTAAATAATCACTTTGGAGGAGGGATTTTTGAGCATTGCTTTCAGTCTTGATAGGCTAAAGCTACGCTCAAAAATCACTTTTCCACAGTGTTTACTTTTATTTGTTCTTATATCGAACACTGCTCAATGGGCAAAAACTTACTTAAAGTCCGCAGTAAAGACGCTCGAACGACGTTGTTCTAGAACCGTTACTGCTGACTTTGAACAACTTTTGCCCACGGGGATTCTACTTAGCAAATGATCCGTCTCAAAATTTCATCTTAAAAGTTTTTAGTAGATTTAAAGAAAGCAAATTTGAACAAATTCAACAATCAAAGGTTAAACCTAAGCACATGAATGTAATTTGCATACACACATTATACGTCAGTGTCTGAAAGTTTCAGTTCAAATAAACAATTGGAACACCTTTTTAAAGGTAATATTATGTCAGTCAGGTCACTGTGGAGTATAGTAGTGAAATTTCATATCGAGGATAAACACCAAAATTTTACATGGCATTAGGATTTCATGTCCTTATTAAGTTGATCAAGTTTCAGATCAAACAAACAATTGTAACACCTTTATCAAGACATAATTACATTAAATTACAGTGAAGGAGAGCTGTGAAATTTCATATCATAGCCTGAAGCTATGCTCAAAAATCACTCCTCTACAGTGAATATAAATTAAATACACAAATTATACTTCATAGCACTATGATACACTAAATAATATAATTTAGTTTAACTTATAAAATATATCATTGTGCTGTTAAGTTCTGTGGGACCATTAAAGATAAGTATATTTAATTTAACATGAATAAAAACATGGTATCTATTAGCAGTAATCTTTTAAAAAGTGGTTCCCATCATCTATTAAAAATAAAGATAACTAGACAATGAAACAATACAATATAATTTTTTTCTTCTTTTTTTATTAAAAATAATCATCCTCTGTTGAATTGTGTATTGTAAAAATATTTCTAATTAGCATTGGGAGTAATTAATAATGTTATAAAAACCAACTCATGACATTAATATTTATTTGTAGCCTGAAGCAATGCTCAAAAATCACCCCTCCACAGTGGATATGAATTGCATGTGCATATTGTACATCATAGCATTATGTACACACCAAATAAAAATAAAGAATATACCTATGTTATAGTATTATTTGTGCTTTTAAAGACTTTGTGTATATGTATGTATATGTATATGTATAGGCATATGTATATGTATATGCACATGTATGTATGTACATATGTATATGTATGTACATAAGATATACACATAGACTATAACACATATTATATTATTTGACTGTACTCTGTTTTTATTATTAGTAGAAACCATTTTTATATAAAGGTTAACACATGAAATATCTAAAAGGTGGTTGTCATCATCTGTTATTAAAATTAATAAATAAAGAATAATGAAATTTTTCTTTAAAACAATCCATTCTTTTATTAAATAAATCTTCCACTGTTGAATTGTGTATTGTCGTTATATCACATGAAATAAAACAATCCATTCTTTTATTAAAAAAATCTTCCTCAGTTGTGTATAGTCATTATGTTACTAATTAGCATTGGGAGAATTATTAATGTTATAAAAACCAACTTATACTCTTAGTAGTAATTAAATGTTTTACGACCCTAAAGTGGATATAACATTAATAGTTATTACAAAATCAAAACGGAGACTTCAATTCTTAAAATTTTAAAAACTATTTTTATAAAAAATATCACTTATCATCTCAAAAAATTGAGGAGAAAGCTTCCCCAAAATACAAAATGGCTGTCAAAAATATAGTCAAAGTCCATAGAAAAGTTTAACTGTGATTCTGGTCAAATCCTTATCAACTGAATTCAATCAACTTGTCTAAAACTCGGGACCAAGTGGCAAAATCGAAACATTTCTCGCAAACCCTTCTAAAATATCGCCACAAATGCTGGTACCAAATTTCAAAATGGTAGCACTTTGAGAATGTTCCTAACACCACGAAGTGATAGCCCATCCAAACTTAGTTTGGTGGGCTAAAAACACTCCTTCACAAGCAATGTCGAACAGTTATATTCAGGCTTGAATAGTTTTGATATATTTTTTAAGGTTTGAACAGAGAAATCATTCTTTGCTACCGATTACCATTATTCATAGTAGCTAGATATCTAATGAGCTACCGGGGATCATTTTCCATATAATTTTGAAATATTAGCTAAAAAGTGAATAGAATGCAAAAGTCATGCTAAGTAATCTAAAACTAAGTAACATTTAATTAGCGAAGGTATTGCAACTTATAAGCATATATTGAAAAAAATAATTATTCACACCCGTGCTATCAAAAAACTGTTGACGTCGGTGATAGTCATGATTTTAAGAACGGAAGATTTTGTTACGTTATTTGGATGGATGGAAGTAGGTTTGTGGAAAGTTAAAAGTTGATTGCATTACTTAAACAGATTTGTTTTATCTTTCCTTAACCCTATTTCAACCGGATTCCGCCGCTGCCCCCCCCTCCTATAACATTATTATTTATAACATCTGAACCATCAAGAAATAGTGCTAAAATTTTCAGACTTTTTGCAACTATCTATTAGACACAAATAATAAAAATTTCAGCTTCATTCCTGAAACGGATCATAAAATATGGTCATAATTTGAAACTACTTATTTCTACAAAGGGAAAATCCTACATAAATCGCCAAATAAAGTTATTTTGCTATAAGTTGTGTTACAATATGTAATTTAGTCAGGTTAGATAAAAGGAACATTTCTGAAAGTTTCGGTCACATGACTAACTCATTTTCCCCGATTTTTCTGAAATGTTAATTTTTTCTGATTTCGGACAATAATATTGGTATTTTGCAATGTTTTTGGAAACTATGTTAAAGATCAAGACAATAACTGTCTAAAATCGAAATCAGAATGGAAAAATGACATTTAGAACTCTTTTAATTGTATTTCTAACAATATATGCATTTTAAGCAAATACGTCAATTAAAATGTTTTGCGATGACGTCATCAGAAAAATGCTTTTTCATATTAGTCGTTCAAACGTAATCTGCCCCAGAAATAATTTTGTCAAAAAAATTGTTGCTTAACATCAGATGAGAACTTTTTATCAATTTATTTTTACGTTTGAATTTAATTTATCCATATTTTCTCTCTAATTTTCTTTCATGCAATATGTTTATCACACTCAACCTTATTGTCATAATTATAACAAATAACTTATTTGAAATATATACGCACGTAGAGCACAAATAAAACTGCACAGAAGAGAATTACATCAGTAAACTTGCAATTGATTGGTTTCTGCAGTGAAATAAACCAATCCTTTGTAAGATCATTGATACTCTTCTCAGTGAATACGATTATTTCAACAATTTTAAAATTCTATTGACAAAAATAAGTATGTTATTTTAAGAAAACAAATAATAAATTAAGAAAAGCAAACTAATCAAACATACCAGCAGGCAAAAAGTTGTTCCAAAGTCTGCAGTAAAGATGGTGGAACAACATCATTCGACATTGCGCTAACGTCTTTACTGCAGACATTAAACAACTTTTGCTAACTGAGTACAGACCACAAACTGTTAATAATAACAATAATAATAAACGTACAATACTGGAAGTATGTTTGAAGAAATTCAATAACATGAGCAGCATTTCAAAGAATTATTCTCATGACCTTAAGATGATAGTTTTAGAAATTACAAATTATTTATGTTGACTAATTTAAAGACCAGCTAAATATTTTTAGAAGAAACTAAATCAAATTCTCAAACATTAATCTTTCCGATATTTCATCTAATAAAATTTCATTACAAATATGACATGATGATACTATTAAAATACACACCTTCCAAATTGCTGTCTTCACCAAAATCCTTAAGGTTGTGTCACAAATATTTCTGATAGAACTTATCTATTTAAGTGGTGAATGTGGAGGGAGAGAGAGTGAGAGACATAACTAACTATTAAAAGCATTTCTGATGAAATAGAAATTTCAATATATATATATATATATAATATGTAGTACAAGTAACAAAGCTCACATAAAGTAGAAAACCACTAAAAAGGAGAGCGTATTAAATCATCAAAACATGTGTAGATGGAACGTGCATCCAAACTTCTGAATGATCCAAGATTGTTATAGTATAAGGAAATGCTGGATATGTGGAGTGTCTGTTCATATATATATC
Source organism: Neoturris breviconis (assembly GCA_032360805.1). Taxonomy (NCBI): domain Eukaryota; kingdom Metazoa; phylum Cnidaria; class Hydrozoa; order Anthoathecata; family Pandeidae; genus Neoturris; species Neoturris breviconis. The sequence goes on from JAULBZ010000768.1 coordinate 5,301, forward strand.
TCCATGGTGACCATTACAAAATAACGATATATTCTTAAGTATATAGCTAAAAGAAATATTATATTAATGTCATTCTTTAGTTTAAAACAAAAGAGGTATCCTAATTATTTGCTTGTCAATAAAAGTAAGCTATTAAACTATACGGTCTGGGTGAAATCTTTTGCAAATCACAATGATTGAAATAAGAGCAAATAATAACTGTGGAGGAGTGATTTGTAAGAGGCTGAAGCTATGCTTAAAAATACCTTCTCCACATTGATTATTTATTTTCATTTTAACCACTGAATGACATAGGCTAAGAGACTAAAGGCTATAATTATTTATAGGCTGGATGGGTATCAGAGACGAGACTAACAGTTAAGTGGATAAGATGTCAGGTAAGAAATGAATCTGGATGTGTCAGGTAGGTCTGGAAACTGATAAGAAACATAATGCTGGAAATAACAATACATAATCACTATAAACCTAATATATTGCTCCTCCACTGTGATTATCTGCTCTTCCTTCAAACACTGAAACACATACTTACCTAGGAAATCTTTCCTCTTGATCCAGATAAAGAACTTCTTCTAATAGATGCTGCTTGTCGTTGTTTTGCTAAGAATGATAGCCCAGCACTTCCTGCTTGTCTTTCATCAGCTGCTTTACGATGTAACTGCATACTCTATTAAAATAATACCAATATTAAATAAAGCATGCGAATGTTCACAATAGTCACAAATTGATAATGATATAAAAAAAAAACTCCGAAAAAAAAAAGATTAACAACTTGTTGCTTTTTTCATGGATATTGCTGTTGAAGCTTTTTAATTAGAATAATGATTTATACTTTATAGTTTGAGAAGAAACCAATCAGTTGTAAGATAATAGACTCAGTACCATAAATGACCAATTTAATGCCCTGTTCAATTAAACACCCCTTTTGATTAAACGTCCCCCCCAAAAAAATTCGTTTTTAAATTAACGCCTTCCCCTGAAATGATACGTGGACAAGAAATCATTACTATAACAATGCAACACTATCTTTTAACAAAGCAAGTAAGGACAATGTAATCCACTGCTTAATGCTTTCAATTCCCAGTTCTTTCTAAAGAGAACAAAACTAATTCATTCATTTATTATGTTATAAGAACAAGAAATAAAAGATCTAGTTGTGTTGTGAAGTTAAAATTATGATTTTTTAAATAAACGTCCCAGACAGTTAGTCGGTCATTTACGGTACTGATGTATTGACAATAGCTGTTCATGTTAACAAATCTTACTGAGAATTTACTCCTTTTATGCCTTTGCAACTCGAATGAAGAGTTATAGAGAATCACTGAGATGTATATACTCCTTTTATGCCTTTGCAACTCAAATGAAGAGTTATAGAGAATCACTGCGATGTATGTACTCCTTTTATGCCTTTGCAACTCGAATGAAGAGTTATAGAGAATCACTGAGATGTATGTACTCCTTCTATGAAAGAACAGTTGTAAGAAACATCCTATCACAAGCAAAATAACAATATGAAAGAAAGCTTTTCAACACAGCCAATGCTTAAAATAAGAATAAATCTCTGTGAAGAAGTGATTTATGAGTAGCTTTATAACCTGAAGATATGCTCAGAAATCCCTCCTCCACAATGATTATTTGCTCTTTCTTTACTTACCAATTCATACCATGCGCTAATAATTAATTTTTCTTCTCTCTCTTTTGTTTGTTTCATCCTCTCATGATCTCTCTGTAAAAATAACAAGGTTTCTATTTTTAAACAAGTTAAATCAGTGTCCTCGTGTTCGAATAATAATTATGCAAATTCAGAATTTCATTTTCTTTTTAATCCTTAACCCTATTCACTATGGATATCTCTTGCATTAAAGCTTTTTATCTGTGAATTTCGTGGATTTCGCTAAAATCCATGAAATTAAATTCCCGCAAAACTTACAAAAAATTCCTGCAAAATTATTTGAATAAAGTCTTTTTTAAGCTTTTAGGAAATTTAACACTAAAACAAAAACGAGTCAAATAGGTAAATTTAGGTCCTGAAACGTTTCAATACTGTACAGACAACACTTTAAATTTAAATTCTTCCTGGCAAATTGTAGATTTCAAGTTTCTCTCCTTCAATTTAAGTATGAGCTGCATACAAAAAACACACCTTTTTTATGCTTACCCTTGAAATTAAATTCCCGCAAACATTTTCAGAAGTATCAATGCACAAAATTAAATTCCATGCTCTTTCTTCCATCCGTGAAATTAAATTCCTGTTAAATTCACGGGAAATTTTCTCCCCTTAACGTAGAAAAATGGAAACAAAGATAATTCTGAATTTTTGTGGGTTATCAAATCAAATCGAAAAAATCGAAAAGCTGTGTTATGTTGCGTTTAGTATTATACCATCTTATATGTATATACACTGTTACTTACATAATAATTTTTTTATACAGCAATAGTTTTGCATTTTACAGACAAGATACCATTCCATTTCCAAAGTCAAGTTTCATTAAATGAAGTTACTTTGTTTTATATAAATTTTAGTCATTTTCCTCCCCAATAATGGCATTATAGGTTTTAATTTAGTTATAGTCACAAAAAAAATACAACTGGGCCAATTACCACCTCACCACTTCTAGGTTAATATCTCTTTTGTTTTCTTGAAGAATGTAAGCTTCAATCCTTCCCAATACAAAATATAATCGAATATTGTTTAAAAAATCAGATTTCGCATTGTTTTCAGCTAATGCTCAGAGCTGAATAGACGAAAATTAAAAAATAGAAATTGAACGATCTGAACAAACTTAATTATAATCTTAAATAAAATGTAAAGTATACATACTTCTAAGTGTTCTATGAGTTTTTCTTTTTCTTGTAACCTGCTTTTTAAATCTTTCACCTATAATAGAAATCAAATAGAAATCAAATCTCCCTGAACATTTATAACAAGTTAAATGTTACTTCCTGAACATTCACCTTTTTATGTTAGCTTCAAGTTCTATATGTAATATTATGCCATGGATGAATTCTGTATGTAATATTATGCCATGGATGAATTCTGTATGTAATATTATGCCATGGATGAATTATGTGTGTAATATTATGCTATGGATGAATTCTATGTGTAATATTATGCCATGGATGAATTATGTGTGTAATATTATGCCATGGATGAGTTCTATATGTAATATTATTCCATGGATGAATTCTGTATGTAATATTATGTCACGGATGAATTCTATATGTAATATTATGCCAGGAATGAATTCTGTATGTAATATTATGCCGCGGATAAATTCTATATGTAATATTATTCCATGGATGAATTCTGTATGTAATATTATTCCATGGATGAATTATGTGTGTAATATTATGCCATGGATGAATTCTATTATGTAATATTATGTCATGGATGAATTCTATATGTAATATTATGCCAGGAATGAATTCTGTATGTAATATTATGCCACGGATGAATTCTGTATGTAATATTATTCCATGGATGAATTATGTGTGTAATATTATGTCATGGATGAATTCTATATGTAATATTATGCCACGGATGAATTCTATATGTAATATTATTCCATGGATGAATTCTATATGTAATATTATGTCATGAATGAATTCTATGTGTAATATTATGCCATGAATGAATTCTGTATGTAATATTATTCCATGGATGAATTCTATATGTAATATTATGCCATGAATGAATTCTGTATGTAATATTATTCCATGGATGAATTCTATATGTAATATTATGTCATGGATGAATTCTATGTGTAATATTATGCCATGGATGAATTCTGTATGTAATATTATGTCATGGATGAGGTCATATTAGGCCAGCTCTTATTGTCATAGACCCTATAACAAACTGATGTTCTTTCCCATTGCAAGGTCTCCAGTGAGCCTATTCATCATATTTTGGCAAATCTATTTCAAATGTCAATGCAATGCAACGGTTTCCCACCAAGAAAGTAAAGACTATCTGTCTTATAGTAGATATGGCATATTATAATGAATACATTATTATACTATCACTTGCTATATTAGCTATATTAGCTATATTCAAGTTTGCATGACTATACCATTCCATGCTAGCATGCAAACATATATGGAAGGTAAATTGCACATCACTTAATAACAAGTGATATAATTTCTCCAAACATAGGTTTGTATGAGAGTAAGCATACATTCCTTTTCTAGTTTGTTCTAAACACTATCATATTTTCATATTTTCATATTTTGTCTTGCTGCTTTACTGATTTAACTGAAATAATTATTTACTCATTTTTTATCTGATTACTAATTTTTAGCAACATTTCATTTCCTCAATTAATTTCATAAAAAAACTCAAAGTGAAATGCTACAACCTGTGAATACCTTTTTACATACCTGAAGATCCGCATTCGGATCCTGAGGATCCAAGGTTTTGATTACCTAAAATATAAATACAGATATAAGTAGCAATATATAAAACATCATGCTCTGCATTTTTAGATCCCATGGTGTCCGCTATAGAGAGGCTTAATTATTATACGTGCAAAATGTTCTGTAATGTGTGCGGAATGTAATGTGTGCGAAACAAGTGTAATGTGTGCGAACTAAGTGTAATGTGTGCGAAACAAGTGTAATGTGTGCGGACTAAGTGTAATGTGTGCGAACTAAGTGTAATGTGTGCGGACTAAGTGTATAGGTGTGTGAATTATAATATTTAACATTCAAGAGACACTTAATAATAGAGAAGAAAGTTTTGTATCATAATACAGTGTGATTGAAGTTTCTAGTTATATCTATCTGTATTATGAGGAGTGTGAATCTCATTCGCAAAATTCATAAAATTGATTAAAAAATAATACGAATAAATTATTACTGTTTTTGCTTTTTCTAAATATTTCTTATATCGATCTTCCATTTCTTTCATTTGTGCATCTTTTTTCGTTAATTGGTCACGAAGTGCTGAAATTTCGTTGGCTAAGATTAAAAAAAGAAGAAGTTTAAAGTAAGTTAGTCTACTGCAATGGATGTGATTCAGGGAATTCTCTTTCGTTAGTTTCTACTACTAGGGAGGGCACTCCTTTCCCAGATCAATTTGATCTCTTACTCTCGCATGCTAGTCTCATATTGCTGACCATATACATTTATACATGGCAAGACTTTTTTCTCATGTCTCACCTTGAACTCGTTGGATTTTCTTTTAATTTGAAGATAAAGCTACCGAGGACATTCAAAAATTGAGTCATTGCTATCAAATATACATACAGTTCGCAGATGTTTGATTCTCCAATTCATCAATATGTTGTTTTTTCTTGTGTAATTCAGTGTTGGATTGTTTAAGTGCATCCCTTAAAATAATACATTGTATCAGGAACATATTATCATTAATTTAACTGAATGTCTCCCTATATTCTATGTAGGTTCATATATTACTGCAAGACATCAAAAAAATTGCAGCATTAATGGCGGATTTGTCCAGTATAGGAAAACTGATGACAGCAACGTGCCGCCTGATATGTTAGGAAATTATTCTTATGCTCCCTTGTTTTTTTTTCAACCCTCATTAATCATATAATCTTTAGTATCAACATTTTCTTATATATCGCCAACTGATATTAGAATAAGCTTAATAATGAGTCCAATCAATTTCAAGATTGTTGAAACAACTATTTTCTTCCTGGTCATCACTGTGGCCATCAATTTGACTAAAAATATTCTAAAATATCTCTCTTCTACAGTGATGAACCGGCAGTTAACAAAGAAAACACTTACAGGTGTTGTTGTAATTTCTTTTGTGTTTCTTGTTCTTCAACATTCACTTTTTCATTTTCAACATTTTTCATTTCATCCTTATCTTCTAAGAGACCTTTTAGTTCTAAAATTTCCTGACTGAGTTGTCTAAAGAAGCAAAAAGAAAAACAATGACTTTCATGAACAACATTGTTGAAACATAAAAGTACGTAATAATAATTTCCAAGTCAGAGTTTAGAAATGCTTGAGGAAAGAATCACTGTTCATTCATTGACAGTGGCAACGATCACATCAATGCGCTCACTGTAAACTCTGGCCACCTTGGTAAAACATTAACACATATCACACGATTTGACATCAGTTTCTGAGCAAATGAACTCTGGATATACGAATTTCTAATGAATTATTACTGACCTATTTTCTGTTTGCAGTCTATTTATGCGTTCATTTGAAACATCTAGCTCTGCTTGTAATATGTGTGTTTTTTCATTCTCAGCTTCTTGTAACTGTAATGCATACACTTTGTTTTGATGTTCAAGTCTAATCAGTTTCTCTCTACAAAAGGTAAGTATCAGAAAAATAAATGCATATAAATGATATCATATTTGATTGACAATAAACAATCCTTCTTTCCCTATAGCAGTGCCAACTCTACAAACAAATCTTGCAGCAGTGTCAACTGCAAACAGATAGTAATTAGAGAAGCAGTTATTCCAACGAGAAGGTACTGGTCAAAATTACTTCCCGACCTTTGGTAAAAACAAGAACTAAGTTGCTGGAGTAGTAATAAACATAAATAAGTAAATTGCATTCATGGAAAATTTATCTGTTTCTAGGTTTCACTAAATCTAACAAAATATTTTTTCTTTAAAAAAAAAAAGTTTTTTGTTTTTTGGATATGGTCCCTTACCCAGTAAACTTGTTTACAGTGTACATATTAATACATCCGAAGTTCGAATTGTGTAAAATTTTTATGCGTTCATATGAAATACTCATGAAGTTTGAAATAAAATTCATATCGTAAGCAGGTTCAAGCCAGAGAACAAAAGAACTTTCTGACAATACAAAGACTTTTTATTCTACTTCTCAGAATTAAATAAGTCACTTTCTAATACTCTTCCCAAAAATACTATTTATAATAATATTGATGCCTGAATTGACAACGCACAAACATTAACATCGTAATGCTTGTATCATTTAAACAAGAGTTAGTTATACATACTTCAGCTCAAATGGCGAACTTGAAAACTCCATTTCATCAAAATTCATTCCTGTTGGACCTGAGCCAGCACCACCTAGTGATACATCTAAAATTGAAAAATAATATATAAAATGTGTAAAATAAGATCAAATAATTACTGGGGAGGAGTGATTGTTGAGCGTACCTCCTTCACAGTGATTATTTGCTATTATTTCGGGCACTGTGTTTTTAAAAAACTGTCTTTGTTGTTGATTTAATTGTGAAAGAACTAACTTAACTGTTGTTTCAATTAAGATATTAAAGAACTCTAGAGTTGAAATAATGTCAAATCAACATCCACGAAGAAGAGAAAGAATCACTCCATTGCCAGCTCATTGACTCAGAACTCTTCTTCACAGATACTATTTATGAATATTCTCATCCATGTAACTTACTAGCACTATTTGTTTGATTTAATGTAAGTTCTTCATTTGTTTCTTTCAACATGTCACGTTCTTGTTTCAAACGCTACAAGAAATAACAATTAAATTACAACAGATTATTGTCATAACATGTCACACTGTTGTTTCAAATTCTAGAACAGATAAAAAATAAAGGAATTATAAATAGGATTGGAGACAGAAACTAATCAATCTAAGAAAATATCCCTGAAAGATAATATTAAACCAATCAGATTTGTTTCATGAAAGTTGTCTACAAGTGGAAACCAGGCTACCAAGCATTGTACCTAAACCTGTTAAGTTTCTGTATTGCTTTAAAAGCATTCAAAAAGTGAATACCATTCCTACTCATACTAAATTTCTGGGTTCTCAGTTAATTTGTTGACTTGACTTGTCTTCCATCGATTCATGGTCAGTAAAATGAGTATTAGCAAGCTGGGATAAGAGGTAAACTTGACCTGGGAAAAGAGTGGTGGCCTACCATACTCTACTGGTAGAAGCTAAAAAAAAACAAGAGCTCTATTGAGATTGGAAATAATGTACTAACTGCTAAGAGTATATTTTTATTAATGCTCTCGTCTTTAAAAAAGCATCCGTGATAACCGACCCATGAAGAGCCTCTTCTATGTTTTTTATTAAAATTTCTTTATTTTACAAGGATAAACAAATCATTTAAATGCTAGTTAAAATGTTAAAAAGCTAAAATGCTAGGCAGATATGCAGGTATGGTATCTTACCTCATTTAAGTATGCTACAATCTTGGTTATAAATTGAGATAAATCACAAAAATTTGACAAGCAATATACACCACAAGTAAAACTTAAATGCATAAAATGATTATGAAACGTCCCAAGTGGTTTATCAAGTTGGTAAGACTTAGTGGACTTTTTACAAACTCGACAAATCGTTTTGCTGTTCCTATCAGCCTAGTTAGTACCCAGACACTTGGCAAATAAGCGTCCCTTCCCCCCTCGCTAATTTTTGGATAAAAATCCGCACTCTCTGTTTATTAAAATTTGAGAAATAATCATTAGTCAAGTCGAATTCTTACTAATTAAAATATTTTAGGTTTATATCCAGCTTTAATCTGTCATGCAAAAGGGGAATTTTACGGTCCAAAATTTACAACCTAAAATAAACAATATGTTGGGGATGTTTAATTTCTGATCATCATTAGTGTCAAAATGTCTGCTGTTAAAACGCATTGTCTTTAATTTTTCCACTTGCCCTCCTCTGTACTGCTTATTCCAACCCCCTCCACTCGCTTATTAGTTTTCAGAAATATTCTACCCCCTCCCCCCGTTAATTCTGAAGGGATTAGTTTCTTCTCTATAATTTAACGTTCTCAGTGTATTATCTTTATAAAAAATTTCATTAATTAAATTATTTACTAAAGAGAGACATTTCTGTACCTGGTTTTCAGCCTCCATACTTTGTAATTTATCTTTTAACCTATTTGAATCAAACTCAGCTTTATCACAACGTTTCTCTGTATCCAGCATTTTATTGTGTAAATCATGTATCTGTGTTTTGTAAAGATCAATTTGAACTTTTAAAGAACTATTTTTTTTGGAATCTTCTTCAAGAGAAATGGTTTGCTGCATATATATTTCATTTTTCTCTTCAAGAGTTTTCATCTGTTGTCTCATATCACCGAGTTCACCTAAAAGATATAGTTAGACCTCCCTCTTACAAATTAATATATCTGCACAAATTTAACTCATTCCTTAAGATCGCACACTGTAACCTTCTTGCATAATTTGGCAAAGAAATGATAACTGACTAAGTTCCAAAAGTGTTAATGCTTTCTGTGAAGTTAATGTTTAATATTAGGTCTGAAAAACAATGATATTTCGGTAATTTCTAATCCAGTACCCATCTTCACAGTAAACTATGCATTTAATATCGCATTGATTCAGACACTTTAAAACAGGGAGTATCCAGATTTCATACTATGCTTAAAATCAAAGGTATGGTATTGAAAGTAGCCTACCAAACCAAGTGAAAGTTAAACCTAAGCACATATATATGATTTGCATACACACATTATACAGTGTTTGAAATATGACTTTATTAACATGATAAAGTTTCAGGTCTAATAAACAATTAAAATACCTTAAATACCATAAAAATTATGTCAACTCACTGTGGAGGAGAGTAGATAAATTTCATATCAAAACACCTAAATTTTACATGGCATTAGGATTTCATGTCCTTATTAACTTGATAAAGTTCTAGGTCATATAAACAATTAGAACACCTTTATCAAGATAGAATTATATCAAATCACTGTGAAGAAGAGTAGTAAAATTTCAGATCATAGCCTGAAGAAATGCTCAAAGATCTCTCCTCTAAAGTGAATATGAATTGCATACACACATTATACATCATAATGTATACACCAAATAAAAATAGAGACTGCTCCTATATTATAGTATTAGTTGTGCTTTTAAAGACTTGTGTATATGCATGTATGTAATACATATGTATAGATAGACTATAACACATAATTATATTATTTGACTATACTGTGTTTTTATTTATGGTAGTAGAAACCATCAATTTTTTACACTAGCTATATCTAATATATAATATCTGAAAGGTGGTTGTCATCATCTGTTATTATTCTTTTATACCACGGCACCGTTATTGTACTTTCTATGTAAACATTAAATTTATTTAATCAAGATAATTTTGGCGCAAAATCTCTATTTTTAAAAATTAAAAATATATTTGTTTTTCTAATAATCGTCAAATATGGGTCGGTGGGAGTCGTAGAACAACTAATCAATTTGGTCTTGCCCAACATTAATATTTATTTCAAAATTGAAGAAGGAAGCTTCCCAAGATCAAAACGGAGACCTCAATTCTTAAAATTTAAAAAATATCCCTTATCATCTCAAAAAATTGAGAAGAGAGCTTCCTCAACATACAAAATGGATGCCAAAAAAAGATGGTCTGAGTCTCATAGAAGTTATTTATCAAATATTTTCTAAGCTCAAATGTAATAGAAAAGTTAGTTTTCAAATATTTTCCAAGTCCAAATGCAATTCTGGCCAAATCCTTATAAACAGCGAAAAAAATCCAAAAATCGAACATTTTGGTGAATGTGGCCAAAGTTTCATAGAAATCAAAAAAATTGATAAAATTTGATTAAAAGTCTAATGTGACTCCGGTCAAATCCTTATAAACAGTCAACAAAAATCATAAATTGAACATTTTGGTGAAAGTCTTAAGTCTCCATTTTTAAAAAAATCCCTTTTTCATCGATACTCAGTCCCAAGTTGACAAAATCGAAAATAAATTAGTCAGCAGTCTTGTAATACTGCCTAGAATGCCACAATCAAATTGGACAAAAAATGCCATTTGGGCCCTTTTTGCCTAAAACTAGGGACAGTGTGGACGTATTTTTTGGTGAGCCCTTCTAAAATATTGCCACGAATGCTGGAACCAAATTCAGAATGGTAGCTCTTCGGAAACATGGTCTATCAGATGATGCCGCAGAGTGATAGCAATAGCCTATTCAAACTTTGTTATTATCAACGTGGAGGAGTGAATGTAGTGATTATTATTTTTTACCTAATTTTTTTTTATAAGCTTCTATAGTTGCTTCATATCGAGCAACTTTATCTTGTGTATGGCGCAAAATATCCATTTCATCTTTCAATGAACGGGCTTCTTCGGCTAAACTTGATAATTGTTCTATCTGGAATTAAAAAAAATAATAATAAAATGATAACAAAAATTGGATAAGTGTAGGTACAAACAAGTTTATAATATTTATGATAATTATTTAAACATAATCATTTAGCATTTCAGCGGTTTCCATTTAAACACTTGCTTATTCGGATGTTTTGAAACGTAATTCAAATGTTTTAAAACTCGTGGTCAACATTCCGTAAAAGATGTTAACAGGTGTATAAGGTATATAATTTAGTCAGTTGGGCCAAGAAAAACAAATATTTTAAACAGTTACTACTTATACTAGATGATTATCTTTAATATTCCACTCAGAGTTCAAAATAAGAAGTATAATAACTATATTTAAGCTGAAAACTATACTCAAAAACATTCTGTTAGTTTATAGTTTCATATTGATTATTTTTAAGTTTTATTTACTGTAATATGATATATTTATAAGATAATTTTTATGGATTATTTAGGAGTGAAATAAATCTATACGATATATAATGATCAAAATAATATTTGGGCATCACCTCTGGAGGAGTGTTTTTGGGTACAGTTTTCAGTTTTGGAATCTGTACTCAAGAAAAACTCCTCCACAGTTAATGTCAAGGGGTTTACCTTTTCATTTAAATCTCTAACTTCTTTTTCTTTTCCATCATATCTCAGCTTGTAATCTTCTTTTGCTAAAAATAACAGACCTTTTTACTATTCTGTGAAGAACAGTGAATGAATTTGCAAACTAAACTAACATTAACATATAGATAATTATACTTAAACTATACTTAAAATGTTTCTATATCATTGACTCAATACACGATTTTAACTTATTTCAACCTTTAGAAATTACAAGGTTAGATTAAGCAATTTAAAATACTACACTAAATCCAAAGAATTTGCTAAATCCAAACAATTGTCATGACATACGATGCTATTATATTTTATTTTGAGGAACCACATAAAAATTCCTTAATGGGCAAAATATTGGCGGGCTTTAACTTTTCGAGACCGAATATAAAAATATTTTTAGGGTTTTCAATTTGGCAAATTTGACACGGCTAAAATCTGAAAATTTGGGCCAAAACTTATTCAATGAAGTTTATTTGCGTTTAAGTGGTAGAAATAGAACTCAATATAGACTTGAAATGCTTGTTTTGATTGGTATTGGTTATGTTAGACATTAATCAATTATACCTGTTTCCAATGAGAAGTTTTCTTCCTTCAACTTATCAATTTGAAATTGTAACTGAACCGCCTGTTTAGCTGGCATGCTGAAAAAGTGAGATAAACTATAACGATCTATCAGTTAATTACAATGAAAAGAGTTAACTATACACAAACATCACTCATCCACAGTGATAGAAGTACGAGAAATCTTAGTGATGATTTAATCAAGAAGCTTTTCAAAATAATATATACCTTCCTTCATTTCTGTCTATAGGACCTCCGCCCAATAATAACCGTTCGTTTTCAAGAAGCAAAGTTGATTTTTCTTCTTTTAAATTTCTGACCTGAAACAATGTAAATTATATCAATACATACTATTACAAAATGAAAAGAAAACTTTATCATTCTTCACAAATGGATATTTGGAGGGATTTGAATCAAAAATCACTTAAAATTCTGCAACACTGATTTCAATTGTAAACATTGACTTTCTGTGTAAATATATATTTAGGTTTCCTATCCGTAAGAATATTCTTCTACATATATATTATCCATACTCTATACCTCTAGACAAGAAACACTGGAGTTTGGAGTCTACAAAAATAACACTTGTTTCAAAGCCATTATAAATTCATTAGACCAGGATGTTAATGTTTTGATTTCAAATGGAAATCTTCTGCAATGCAAATCTTGTGTGGTTTTTAGTACTGATTAAAGATGGAGTTATAAATATTGGAGAAACAAAGTTCGCAAACAATAAAAGCTGAAATGTGTATCATTGTGTATCCTGCCAAAGAGGACTAATTTGAACAAGATTTTTTCCCCTAATTATTCCCCCTCTCACAGCTGAGGCCACTACTAAGAAAGGGGGATTTTTTTGCCTTCTCCAGATCTTTGATTTTCTCCTGATAGGGGATACATCTACCTTATTTACCCTGAAACATGGTCAGGAACCACTACAGGGGAACAGGTAAACATGGCAGAGCATGGTATTAAACTGGGATCCTCTGCTCAACCACTGCTCAACCACTGTTCCAATACAGCCTGCATATTATTCAAAGCTTAAGCTATAAGACATACCTGTTCTTCTAAATCATGCATTTTCTGTGCTGTTTGTTCTTTTTCTGCAACAAATGATGCACTCTTTATCATTGACTAAAAATAATATACAATAAATAAATAAATACACCATGGAGAGGAATGGGTTATTTCAACAAATATATACTCACAAGTTTTGCACTTGTCAAATGATAAGAGCAAATAATGACTGTGAAGGAGGGAATCTTGAGCATAGCTACAGGCTAAAAACCCTGAAGCTATGCTCAAAAATACCTCTGCCACAGTGATTATTTGCTTTTACTTTACACACTGAATTTATGATCTGTGAAGAAACTTGCAATCACTTGGGTTTTTCTTTGCAGATCAACTCTTACTTACAAAAGGTCATGGTTTTGTAGCTGTTAAACCCTCTAAAGTTACCATAATATTACTGACACGAAGTTAATCATCTAAGATTGGCTATGAAGGCTTCAAAATTTCAACAAGTCAAGGTTTCAATGATATTTGATTTTAAAAATGAGGAAAAGCTCAAGTAACACGACCTTGAACCAGTATTCTTCTCCTGAGATCATGTGATTGAACACAAAAGATTGATTAGGTTACCTTTCCATAATCTGTTTCATCTTTTACTGATGATTCAGATAACTTTGAACCTTCTTTTACTACCAAAAGCTGTAACATAAATAAATATGAAATATATGATGTAAATATGTAAAAACTACTACATGCAGGTTACAATTCAGCATCTTTGTAGCATTCATTTCAACATAATGGCTTAGGTTTTGTAAAACTTCTTCATAAAATACAAGTACATAAGCAATAATAGCTATTCTCTTCCTCTATCTCTGAATTCTTCCAAATATTTGTAGACATCTTTCAAGTAATACATACTTCCTCGATAGCATTCATGACAGATAATTGAACATCTTCTTCTAAAGCCATAATAACTTGAATGTACTCTAAAAACAACATGCTAAATTCACTACACAAAAGAGTACTAAGTCAAATATCTTGAAGCTGATTGGTTTCCTTGCAGATTTATAAAGTAACAGATAGCACAAAGAAACAAATTGGAAGATTGTTCATGTTTATTTTCATTAAGATATTTTAAGCATGCTACAGAATGGATATATGCAACCATGGAAATTACCTACAGAAGAGTGTTTTTAGTATAGCTTTCAGCTTTGAAACTTACTCAAAAACACTCTGTGTTGCAACATCCTGTGTTGGTTTGTATATATGCTTATTATGGGAAAGGAAGAATCACACTTACGTTCTTTTTCTTCACAATTTATTGCACAACCAAGAACTAACTGTATCATTCGGCTGAGCTCAAGTTGGTTATTAAATTCCGCTAAATAATAATTAAGATGCTAAATATTTGAGATAAGAGTCTAAACAAGATACATCATCCCCATACTCAATCAGAAATATTCACTGTGTAGGAGTAATTGTTGAACATAGCTTTAGGTTTTACAGCCTGAATCTAACCTAATTGCTCCTCCACAGAGATTAATTATTTCAAGCACTACTGTATGTTATTTCTGTTTCATAATTTTATGAAGACTGCTCTTAATAACAAACATTTGTGAGCATTAAAACATGTGAGTATTGAACATAAATCAATGATTCAGCTTTTTGTTTTAAGTTGTGAAGTATTCAATTGAAAACTGAATATTTGAATGTTTATTGAATAATTGATGTTGTAGAACTTGTTGCAATGCAATAACTACCTTTTTGTGCAGGGCCCTGTTTTCAATTAACAAATATATTATAAAATATAGTGCTTTAGATAAGATTATGGAATTATAGTTTTTAAATATATTTAGATTTATTACTGAAGGATGATGAAAAACCTCATCACTTGAATCAGTTTAAAAGACAGAGATAAGATCAAATATACAGAGGGCAAAATAAAGGCAGATAACTATGGTTATCATCACAAGCAAAAGTCTATCTGTTATAAAAAGAAAAATTGTTAGTTTTATTTGGTTTAGCTGTTACTGTACGACATAATGGGGTAGAACTTCGGTTTAGCTGTTACTGTATGACATAATGGGGTAGAACTTAGTTGTTTTGATTATTTAGAGACTTTCAAAAAAATATTTTATTTCGACAAATAAGTATAAATAAACCTTTTTACACGTAGTTTCTCACATTGTATCCTAGATCTGAGATAAGTAGATAATAACAATGTTACCTATTTCTGCAACATCTGGTAATGCAAAACTATCTAAATCTTGAAACAATACCTAAAATATAAAAGGTATTCAATTTGGTTCGTAACTACTTGACAACATCGGTTATTATGTGTAAAATTTAAAGTTTTAATTAATTATCAGATTAACATCTGTCTGACAAAAAATAACTTTTAAAGGCAAAACCATTAAATAAATGAAGTCCTTGACTATATTGAGAACGTAGATTTTATAGAAAACAGCTTCTGAGAGGAGAGGATCAATTTGAAAGTCTTGCAATTGATTCGTTCATTAAATAATAACCTCCACGACAGATGATAAATAAACATGTACCTCACTGTAGTAATCCAACATTCCTTTTAATACTTTTTTGAGATTACTCAACTATAAAATAAAACAACAAAATAATCACCATTATTTGAAGTAAGAGTAATGTCACTGTAGAGAATGAAAATGTCAAAAATTACTCATCCATAGTAGTTATTTGCTCTTATTTCAAACAAATATAAATATAATAAATGTAATTATCCACATATGTAAAACAAATCAGTTATGAATGTTCTACAATCATAGCTACAAACAAATATTTCAGTACCATAAATCTTCAATTTCTATCAAGCATTTATTAAATTTTTAGTGTTTGATATATAAAAGACATTACTAATATACGAACTGTACTTATCTATTTTTTTTCTCTGATTTCTTCTATTACTTTAAAGGGAAGAAATTTCCGAGAATTTCAAAAAAATTGCAAAAAGTCTGTTGACACAAAAAATGCCAAAATTGGCTATTTGCAAAAAAGTTTCTTCTTGCAAAAAAAGGCGAATTAGTTTTTCTTGAAATTCATTGAGAAGGAGGTCTAAGTATTTTATCATAAAATTAAATTTCTTGAACAAATATTTTTTCTTCTTGTGTATTCCCTCCTTATTCGTGTGCATTATTGAAAAATACTTATGTCCTCAATTTGTGAAAGTTTATTCCGGCAAAATATTGGGAAATCATCTATTCGCGAAAATTCCTCACAAAGGTTTCTTCTCACAAAAGTTTTTCACTTACAGTAAGCGCCCTTATTAGAGCAAGATGCAATGGTTTGTAAATCAAGAAACAGTAGCTTTCTTTATAAAATCCAGTGTTACCAATGATTTGACACTGATTAATGAAATCCATAAAATTTGTGAAAAGTAACTAGTGAAAACCAATATCAGTAAGAAAATCATCAGAAAATTATAGTGTGGAATATCATAATTTTGTGACGATGTTGCCACTTAAGCGTATATTGAAAAGAATTTGATTGGTTAACAGTTTTTTATTTCCGGCAAAATTTATAATACTGCATGTGATTCTGTCATGAAATTTCCACTAGTGTAACTCTTCTTTATACCTGTCATTATACAAAATCAATCAACAATGTTGGTATGTTTAGGTGTCCATTAAATGGTTTTACACAAGCATATCTCATAACAAATTATATTAATACTTAAAATCCCTTTTCATTTTCACCTTCACTTTAAATTTCACTCTCCAAATGTCTATACAGTTCAACATGTATGAAATTTGCACAGGTCAAATGAAACACAAATCTTTATCACACAAGAGAAAATTTATTTCATTATGCTATCAAAGAGACATTGTTTAAGCTCTCTTCTACCCATATTATCCAATGTATGTTGAGATTTTGAGATATAATTTTTAGAAAATTTGTCGCCTAATTTATATTCCACATGTCCCACAATTTTCCGGATTTTTCTAATTTCGGGTTTTTATTTGGACAATAGACTCGTATTATGAGTTGAATTCTTTCTACATATTTTTATCTTCTAAGAATCCCGATTTCTTACCACAAGGTTAAAGGTAATATTTCAGATATTCGATCATTTTTATTGTTATTTTCAAAATTTACGTTCGCGATGATAGGCGCACCTTAGACTAATCACGTTCATGATACGTACACATGAGCAGAAACTCATGTTTCCAGAGTTTGGTAGGCTAAAAATGAAATTCAACAGCGGCTTCAAAAACAGATATAACTAGAATAAACAATATGTATAAAATGAAAGATATTTGAATTTCTTAACATCTTGTTTACTTAATCAAAGTCTCTTAACAATAATGGTGTTGTATTGTGATAATAATAACCCATTCAAATACATTATTAAAAGCAAAATAAGATAACTTTTACTTTTAAACGGTGATTATCCGAAGAAATATCTTGTTTGATTTTTGATATCCAGTCAGCATCAAACCATTCAGGAGCTCTATGAAATAAACATTAAAAGTTATGCCATCAATGTTGGGTAGTCAGATCAGGCAATCAAATCTCACTTTTTTTAACTTTTTAGTTGCCCAACAGTTTCAACAGTCCTAAGAAAGAGTACTATATATTTTTAAATATTAAGGAAATACAAATTATTATAGTTAAGGAGTTGTCTTTTGCTGCAGATGAGTATTTAAAGTTATGTATCTTTATCTAAATAACTGTCGGACATCACCTGTAAAAAATTTGCAAAAAATGACACCATGAAGCCAATCACCTATATTCTTCTCTAAATATATTGGTAGCAGTAGTTAAAATAAGAGCAAATAATCACTGTGGAGGAGGA
This sequence comes from Neoturris breviconis, assembly GCA_032360805.1. Taxonomy (NCBI): domain Eukaryota; kingdom Metazoa; phylum Cnidaria; class Hydrozoa; order Anthoathecata; family Pandeidae; genus Neoturris; species Neoturris breviconis. The sequence continues at coordinate 23,380 of JAULBZ010000768.1, forward strand.
ACCAAGCCCAAAGCTACATGCTCAAAAATCCCTCGTCTACAGTTTGACCACTGATTAATATGATGCATAAAACAGTTTACAAAATTAGGAACATACATTTGCGTAAGCACTTCAGCCATTGCAACACCATCAGATAAATCTTTTGCGGTATGATGATTGCCAACTAACCCATCAAACGTATTTAACTAAAACAAAATAAACATTCGTTCAAATATTATATAGAACAACTGCTACTATTCGTTCAAGAAAATATAAGAACAGATAATTTGATGTACATACAATTCATTTAATAATACAAGATAAAAGTAGAAATATAAGAACAGCCAACAGAATATCATACCCAAGTAATAAGGTGGTCACATGATGTAGGTTCCATGATGGGATATATTTTTATTTCCTAAAAAGAAGGTCATGTTATGTAAATATAATATATCTCTTTTATAGATGTTTCACATGTCTTTAAATTCACATATATGTAATTCTTAAGAGAACAGACACAGAGACAAGTAAATCCAGGAGATTTTCTTTCTAAAAATTTCATTTAAATTTACTTATAAAAGTTAAACATAAGACTAAAACTTACAGTATATAAATATATTTAAGTTAATAAAATAAATAAAGGTGGTTGTCATCATATAACGAAATAGAAGATTACATATTCATTAAAACAATTTGTTCTTTTTATTAAAAATCTGTTGAATTTGGGTATTGGGGCATTTCATGTAAGACGTCCATCGCACCGTCCGTCACAACGCTTTCATAAACTGGAACCCCTAGGTAGGTACCTAGGAGCAACGCAACCCATGCACCAGGAGCAGCCAACCACTCAGCTGCTGGTACTTGTCCATAGCAATTTTTCTGCCACGAAGTCAACCTATTGTCATTATATTTCTAATTAGAATTAGAAGCAATTAATAATGTTATTAATATTTATTTCAAAATTGAAGAAGAAAACTTGCCAAAATCAAAATGGAGACTTCTTTATTTGATTGTTACCAAGAACAGATTTCTTTGTAAGATTCGGTAACGTTTTTAACGGATAACACTCTCTTTTCGCATTACTTTGTTGTAAAAGATATCGCTACTCAGACCAGAAATATGTCTTTCAATTCTTAAAATTTTAAAAATAACAAAACCATCAGGGTTTTTGGGGCAAAGATTTTTGAATTCTGTTTATAAGGATTTGACCAGAGCCACAGTGATATTTTTTTAAAAAATACAGTAATAGAATCAAAGTGTGAAACAAGGGACCTTGGTGTTATCGTGTCTCCAAATTATACCTTCAGAAACTATGTTTTGGAAACTTTTTCTTTTTTATCTAGAGCTAAAAAGTTCATGCTAACACTATGGAAAATCCTAATGATACCGCCGAATTGAGTACTGCTCTGTTCTCTGGAGTTCAATAAAAGTTGGTCACATCCCGGATATTAAACTACTGAAATGGTCATATTTTCAACAAAAAAAAAGATTTTTATCTCCTTTCATTTTGAAAGTTCACAAAATATTCTCTTTACAACACAGAAAAGAGCATTCTCAGATCATTTATGTCAGGAAGGTGCTAGATAACAATTGATTCCATTAAATCTCATGCACAAGATAGACGTGATAGGCTTTGCAATTTAGGTTTTCGGACGATTGGTGACGTCCTTATCTTCAGCCTCCAAAGAAATTTAAGATGAAAAATTTCCGCTACCACATCGCAACGTCAAAGCAAACACGCTGCCAGGCTGCCTCGCCTAAGATTTCTTCAGTGATCCTTTGATCTGTAAAGGAAAACAAATATGGTAGATGCAAGCTGTACACGGGCGGGCGGTGCGCAGAATGGATATGAATGCGAACGGGATGTAGGTAGCTATTTCCTTGGCAGGGGATCAAAGGAGAGATTAGAATTGGGTAGAAGTAGAACCAATGTAACTAGCTATACTGGAATCATTTTGGTGGCGTGTGCCACCAGCACCAAGCCAAGCACACAAAAAAAATACCCGGCTCATATTCCCTCTTGTCTCGTCTTTTTTCTCACAACAGAAGACACTTGACACAATCATATGATCTGGGCAAGTTACCTAGCTAAGCATACACATTATTTGGGGACTACAACAGGGACACTAGGGCGCCCTTTTTGAGTTTTAAGATTCGTAGATCATTATAAGATTTAGAGATCGAACAGGTTGAGTTATTGCGCGGCGATACGAGCAGACAGAGATTGATCGCAAAAACCAATGTTGTTGTACAAAAAAACAAAAAAACTTAGAATTATGGTTCAGCCGAATACGGCTTAAAATGTCTGAATATATATGGTAGAATTATTTTCCGCTTCTTGTATACCACAAGTACAAAGTAGTAAAATCATTCGATCTAAAGGTCATCACTGGAATTCTCCAAACATGACATCGTCTTTGGAGTTGGGCACAGTTGAAGCTTTGCGGAGTTTCAGCTATGCCATGGCATAGTTATGTATGATCTATGGTTATGGTATAGGTATCTATCAGCAGGGCATGTCAGTGGCCCTTCCTTCCTTTTTGGTTTTTCTTGCGTTTGTAGCTATAGTTAAAATTATCTTAAATTTGGAACAATATATAACTAAAGTCTACGGTAAATCGTCATATCATGATAGCATGACGACGATCACCTAATTAATGTGTTTACATGTGTTTGTCATTTCTGCCTGTCTGTATGACTGTATTTTTCCGGGTCATAACGGGTCTTCGAAAGTATGTCAATTTAATTCGCAATAAAGCCAGGCCCCGGGAACATTGCCGGATTATGCCCGGAATTGCTTCGGTGTCGGAATACGTTTCTTTTCTAAAGTTCGTAAGTTTTACATTTAATTCCTATTTCTTTTATTGAACAATATTAGCAAACATTTCAACGGGTTCTTCATGAGCAAGGATTCTTGGTTCCTCAAACTAGAGCCTCGATTCGTTCAGGCTACCTTTGTCCCACGACCCTTCGCACTGTCGGCTCTTAATCGAATCAATCAATAAATAAGATAAAAAACTAGACTAGAGTAGAAATTTCTCAAAGCGCTCCCACAGCTATATAACATAACATTGATCGGGAAATCGGAACTTAAAAAGCCCCACACAGGAATTTAGTGAAACAGAAAAAGCTTCACTTTTGCTTTGTCAGCACTCTTTTTTGTTTGAGCCACAGCTTTATCTTATGCGCTAGTTTTTATTAGATTATTCTGGTAAGAAAACCAAGCATTTTACCAGTGTATGTTTTTTTATAAACGTAGTTGACTAAATTTTAATGCCGACTTTTTTGCAACCTATGCAAGTTGAACCTTATTTATAGGGTAATGGAAAAGCGGAACGAGCCCTGGGAACGAGATGGGCGTAATGTAAACGGGGATGAATTTACGGCAGCAATTTTCATTTGTTATCATTATTCCGTTGCGCACTATTCCCAAATGCCTGCAAAAGACTATTGAAACGGAAACGCTCGCTTCTCACGCTGCCTTATTTATTGTGAATTAATTACCAAAGTTCTCTTCGGGAAGCAGAAAGCAATAAGACAATGATTGGGGCAATAGAGGGAAATCTAGGGTG
>JAULBZ010000769.1:0-26888 GCA_032360805.1 Neoturris breviconis
ATACTTGACAAAATAGCGAGCGAGCTGACGACTACTTTTGTTTTTGTAGCTGCCATTTTGTTTGTTTGTTTACATCTTATCGATGACAACATAGTAATTATGCGATAATTATGCGATATACATAATTATTGCTGACAGCAGCAAAACGTACTTCACAATAACAGCGGACTTTGATCAGTTTGATTGGTAAATGGATTTTCTGCAAATTCTGCAAATGGCCATTTCTTTGGTGCGCTGAAAAGTTGAATTTTCTGTTTCTGGAATTACTGCAAAATTTGCAAGTGCTGCATGCATAACTTTTACCAAACAAATGGGCCCTAAGTATATATTATCATAGTTGATCTTTTGTAATTATTGATACAGGTTTTCAGGTTCAGTTAAAAGATTTCAATACAATTCTCAATAAAGGACCAATATCATTCACCTTCTTCAAGGAGATGCTATTATTGCTGAGTTTCTGATCATCTCTGCTTTCAGTGGGCAAAAACTTGTTCAAAGTCCGCAGTAAAGACACTAGAACAATGTTGAAAATTTTGTTCTAGCGTCTTTACTGCGGACTTTGAGCAATTGTCTGTCTAATGGATTATCTGTATTTTTTACTTTTTTCTTTGTCTGATATCTAATATTTACTTGGCGGGATATTTTCTAATTTCCAGTTCAATGTCATTCTTAAGTTGATTCAAATCATCTTCACTTCACTATGTTAAATTTAGAAACAAAATGTTTAGTGTTTTGTTGTTGTAAAATCTGAATATAAAACAGTAAATGATATAATGTGTAACTAAAAGTTCTTGTGAATAATGCTTTTTATTGAACATAAACCCATGCACCAGTTCATCAAAATGTTTTGAGTAAATAATGCATTGGTTTAGACCTCCTTCTTTAAGCCAATTAGAATACTTCTAGGTTTGAAGCCAATCAGAATATTTCTAAGATACGAATTTACTTTTCTGCCTTCCAGTTGTATTATATTTCATCATAAAGCATATTACATAGCTCCACGCTTATAATAGTAGCTGCCAAGTGCACTTACATTCATATTGTGCTTATCTTGGGAGAGTGCTTACTATTTGGCAGCGCAAAAAGAGTCTGCATAGAGAAAAACAAAGATCTTGCATCTTGAATAAATATTATCTAAACCAATAATAAATACACATTTTCTCTGAAATTAATTCCTTTTCTTTCAGGTCCTATTTTGCTTTCTTTCAAACGTTTATTCTTTATTGTTAAAAATGTTCTCAACAGTGATAACCAGCAGTTATTTTAACCATTGGCTTACTATGGGAATTCTACTGTATATTATTTTCCCAATCTACCACAATTCTTAGGAAAAAACATGCAAATTCCAACTATCTAATTGTTGATCATTTATTCCCTGTTCAAAAGTTAGCAAAAAATATACAAGTGTATCATGCTTAAAAATTGTAGTGAAACAATAGTAACCTACTTCGCTTCTTTTAATTTTTGCACCCCCTTAATTTTTAAAAAAATTATTTTTGTGCATTAAAGGCGAAAAAGGAGCATGAGAGTTAGGTGCAAAGATTAAAGGCATAAATATATAAGGGACGTAAACAATAGAAGGAATAAGTACATGGGGTTTGGGAATGTATGACTACTGATAATAGTAGTACACTTACTAATAGTTGAAGTCACACCACTGTGTCAATATCTCCCAGGACATATTTATGGTACAACACAGTCAGCAGTAAGGATGCTAGAACAATGTCAAATGGATCATATATCATGCCTTAAAATTATTTTCAGATATCCCATGTTGTAATATCTGAGACCGGGGTAGATATTATAAAGATAAAGTCAGATTTTTACTGAGTTTCTTAGTGTTTACTTAGCTACAACTTGTGTCACCATATTGCATAAGACAAGAGAGCTTTCGTGTAGGCAGTACATGAAATACATGAAGTCGCACACAAAATGTCGCTGCTACACGTGTGGAGGAGAGTTTTCAAATACAGTTTTCAGCTTTGCAGCTAAAAACTGAACTCTAAACACATTCCTCCACAGGTGATGTCCGGCAATTATTTTGAGGCTGGCATATTACCGTTTTATAGTGTATACATGTACACAGATGACTGGTTCATATGGGTTTGTGGTTGGTGGTCCTATTCATGCTAATATTATTGTCTCTGGTGCTAGTATCATTGGAAATTGGTCTGGATCGCATGAATGGAGATCTGATTTTTTTGGCACGATAACATCTCCCTGTAGTGGAATCATAATCTTTACTGATCCCAGGAACCTTTTTACCTTTCAATATGATGAATCAAATCACCAACTCTATTTTAATGGAAGAGACAGCGGTGGAGATGTATGGCAAAGAGGTAATCTTTTACTTTTTTGAACAACTTATGAATGTCCTGTTCATACTCCAAATTCAGTTTATACCATACATCCAGATGATGTTTACAGGTAACATGTTTATGGTTTATAAACCAGCGCAATCTCGATTTCTGGTCTATGCATTACTCATATACCATGGATGCATTGGGGAAGCATTCGTTCTTAGTATTGTGTAATCATTCTGTTCTGTACTGTTATTCCAATTTTCATACAGTTATTCCAATTTTCATAAGCTTTACCAGTGTTGCAACCAAAGCATATACCCTTTACCTTAAAATAGAGCAAAATCTGAATGAATATTTTAACATAAACAAGGATGCCAAGAAATTATTCCATAGTTATTTGTTGGATGTACAGCAGAACAATTCTTTCAAGGTGTGATACACCATTAAGTATTGTAGTAAACACCCATAAACATATTTTCTGTTATACTTCTTTCAAATAGGTTATTTGTAACATTGTTTCCTAGCATCCTAAAGGCATAGATTGCATCCTAAAGGCATTATTGCTTAATTATGGCGGTCGATTACTTTAATTGCAATTAAACATTTTAGGATTTCCATAAAGGATTTTTTTGTTGCGCGCCCTGCAGGAAATTACAACCTTAAGGCTTATTGTAACTGCACTCCTTCAAGACAATGACTTAAACCAGATTTCCACTTAAAAATATGGGTAATGTAACGTACACAAAACTTAAATCTAATTGGCTTACATGATATTTGTTACACTATGTTAAAAAGTTAAACGGAATTCAACCTTTTTACGTACCATAACATAACACTGAAAAGATGAACAAAAGAATAGTTAACCAACGAACAAATCATTTTTTTATTTTTAAGGTATGCATTACACTTAGATTATTTTTTTAAGTGGAAATCTAGCTTTAGAGCATCATCTCTTTCATTCAACTCTTTCGACCTGTGTTTGTTTGTTACATATGCCAATATATATTTTGTGAAATACTCGGATTAAAAAGCCAATTTTTCAGTAAAATAGCAATACACTCTCCAAGATATATTCTATTTGTTTGCGTTGATTGATTGGATAAGATTTTGGGTAATCTATATCATATCATTATAAATATAACTAGACCTACAAATGACAATATCTTCCTACATTTATAATTAATATAAGGCATTAATTTATAATTAATTTTTACATTATAGATATCCCAACACCTGCAATATCTCAAGGTATTGCAATATCTCAAGGTATGTAAAATACTCCTGGTCACAATATTTTTGTGATATCCTCTAGAATCTTTACTACTCAATTACCTAAAAAGCAATTACCATTAAAACATAATTACAATCTTCTCTAACTAATTCTAATCAAACTCTCCAGAAACATACCCTCAGGAAGTGCGATACATAACCTCACAAACCCCTGCAGAAGACATGTTTTGCCGAATTTACGGCTCATCAGTCCTGCTTGGGCCGTAAGATGTGAACAATCACCGAAGTGAAAGTCCTTCTAGACAGTTATGCATTGCTTGTGGTGACATTCGCATATAAGTATACGAACACAATGCCGACAAGATGCGTAATGAACGGGAGTCTGAGATAAACCCGGAATTCACTGCAATCTAGCATCAAAATGCCGTTGGTTGGATGCCACCACAGAAGATAGATATATGTGAACAAAATGAAGTGCAATACATAACACTGTACATCTCACAAACCCCTGCAAAAGACATGGAGATATCGTCGGAACTGGATTCTGTTTTAAAATATTGATTATGACGATTATGGAAAGCTTTTTTGAAATGAAAGGAAAACATTATTTTAATACATTGCGAATTAAGAAAAAATTCTTATTTCTTAATATATTTATCAATATTTAGCATTAGATTTAGACCAATAATTTTACACAGTTTAACTCTGATTGACTAGCCTACTAAAACTTCTTCCTATCAATTCCAAAACGATTCACTAACTATGAGAGCTAAAAAAGACCCATCACAAATTTAACTGTTATGTTGTATCTAAGTTTGGCTTGTTAAGTAAACGAAGGATCAAACGCATAACTTAAATACATTTGCATAACAGTGTTCGAAATAAGAGCACAAAATTACTGTGGAGAAGGGATCTTTGCTCAAATATAACTTCTCTGCAGTAATTATTTCCTCGTATTTCAAACACTGCATAACTATGCAAAAGTGGAAAAATGATTAATATATCATAAGTTTGTTGCACTCACTCAAAATTTGAAATGCTGTGTTTATTGAGCCAATCAGAACTCAGGATCATGCAATTACCTAACTTCTGTTTATACTTATTATTAAAATTTTTTAGAATCTTTCAATTGGATTAATATTGATGATGCAAGTTATATTTATATTAACATAACATTATCATGGAATGAGTCGGAAGCACTTTGTCAAGACCTGGGAGGTCATTTGGTATCTTTTAATGGCAATGTAAGTCAGTTATCAACATACATTGATGAAACAACTCCTGTTGACACTATGTGGATTGGATTACAACATTATATAGATAATTCAATCACATGGACAGATGCTTCAAGTGAAAAAATAGTTTATTGGTCACATACTAATTATACGAATGCTAACGGGTGTGGAGCATTGGATGAATGTGGTGTTTTTATTACAGATTGTAATTTAAAGAAGGGGTTTATATGCAAAAAGACACGTGAGTTCTTACTAAATTAAGATTTGATTCTAGTTTTATGTGTATTCTGTCCTATCATCATGTGATACTTTTGCAGCAATTATTTTGCTCTCATAACGCCTTCTCTAACTTTTGATGGAACCATGCTGTGTTAAAACTTTCCAAGAAGTTAAGTCAACACATAATTAACAATTTGCAGCAATTATCTTTTTAATCATGGCAAAATAGTGGGTGCAAAAAAAATTTGAGGCAAAAATTGCCACAACATTCTTCAAGCAAAAATAAGATAGAAAGAAAAAAAAATGAAATGGGAAAGTTATCTCAAATCTTAATCAGAACAGAACAGAAGGTATTTAAAAAATCTGAAGGTTAAATATCAATTAGAATTGAAAAATGTAATGTTATTACAATTTCCCTAACATTTTTAAGTTCTAACAATAATACAGTAAATTCAAAAATTAATAACCTCAATGTAAATAAACAAAATGTTACCATGGGTAAACTTCTCTAATAAAACCTTTGGTGTAAAAGACTTTTATTGGAGGGTGGGATTTAATAGAGAGCAGTGTTCATTAGAGAGCGGCATTTATTGCACCTTTTTATTTAGCAAAATATATCCTATGTTAGAAGGCAGGATTTATAAGAAATCATTGTAATTATGCTAAAATTAATTTTTTGTCTAAATGAATATGAATATTTATCTAAATCAATATAAACTGTTGGTGTGATTTGACACTTGAGTATAAATATATAACTAGCTTAGCAAAATGTGCTGAAAATGTCTAGACAAGAACTTTTAACTCAGAATAAGAAGGAGAGTAGCGCACAGAATAAGAAGGAGAAAAGTGTAGTGTTAGTTGCAAGATATAGGACATACCGACATTTTAAACATGTTCTGATGTATGAATCAGAGGATGTTGCTTTGATTGATTCTATAGATGATGATAATGTACGCAATCATACTTATTGCAGAGGAAACATGTATAAAAATTATGATTATCAAGCCACAAGCATTCGTATGAATGCATGTACAGCTATTTGTTCAGCATGGCATTCTTCTTAAGTTACCTTTAATCACAAGCCTTCCACAAACACCATTCTATAGAAACAAAAGTAAGGAATAGGGACTGAAAAACACACACACACATATAAAGACCATGGTCTGGAATACATGGCAACACTGTTCATTCATGCAAGCTTTAAAATAACATAGTTATTAGACATCACCTGTGGGGAAGTGTTTTTTTGTATAGTTTTCAGTTGGATAAAAGACTCCTCTACAGGTGATGTGCAGCAGTTATTTCATGGCTTATCATGAGAATTGTTTGTGATCTGATCTTAATAAATCTAACCGTAAAATCTAATATATATTTTTCAGTAGATAAAAGAAATTGATTTGCAATACTCATACTCAACCTACTTCTTGCAAATTTCAGGGTTTGAAATAATTATCGATCATCACTGTGGAGGAGAGATTTTTCAGAATATTTTCAGCCAATTTTGCTGAAAATATTCTAAAAAATCTCTCCTCCACAGTGATGACTGGCAGTTATTTCAAGTTCTGTACAATGTAATTTGTAATTTTTATATTTTTTTATATATACATGCAATAATGTTTAATTTTTTATATTTTATGCTCGAACATACGGCTAGCTCATCCAAAAGTTGTCTATTTTCATTATGTACAAGATGCAATGGGGGTAAAAATTAACTGCTAGTCATCACTGCGGAGGAGAGATTTTTCATAATATTTTTAGCCAAATTTGAAAAATCTTTTTGACAGTGATGACTGGCAGTTATTTTAACTTCTATTGTAGTATTTATATACTTTTTCTACTACTAGCTGAAACTATTGTTAACTCGCCTCGTTGGAAGGATGTGTATGGTTCTCGAATATATTTATCAACAATTGTAGCAGATTTTGATACTGCAAGTACAATATGCACTGCAGCAAATGCTGATGTGACGAGTATAATCAATGATTGTATATATGCTGATATTCCAAAAATTAATGAACCATATTTTATTGGTCTCAGAAAAGATCAAAATGGAAATTGGACTTGGAAGGAGGAAAGTACTCAACAATATCCAATTATGCATAAGTGGCCTATACTCAATAATGATAAAAATGGTGAATGCACCACTGTACTATCGGATCAATCATGGCAAGCAGTATCATGCCAATCAAGTTTTAGATTTTCGTGTTTACAGAATCCCCATCTTTGTAAGTTCACATTAGTTTTAATTGTAGTGTTTGAAATAAGAACAAGTAATCACTGAGGAGGAGGAATATTTGAGCATAGTTTTCAACTTTGTAGCCTGAAACTATGCTTAAAAATCCCTCCTCCATAGTGATTATTTGTACTTATTTCAGAAACTGAATTAATTTTTCTCTTATGAATTAGTGCTAATTTACCTCACTTATAAAATTGCTTGATGTCAAAATATACAGGGGTTTTGTGTTCTGGATTGTGGATCCTGGCTTGTGCATGCCTCAAAATAATGTTTGGACATCACCCATGAATGAGTGTGTGTTGAGTACAGTTTGCAGCTCTGCAGCTCAAAACTGTACTAAATAAACACTCCTCCTTGGGTGATGTCTGACCATTATACTGTATTATTCATTAAACTATTATGCTACCTTAAAGGAAGATTTGCGATTGGCAAAATATCTGTGCACATAGTGTGATATCAGTTTTGGCCATTGGAATGTCTTCTTTTGGCTTTCACTCGTAAATCTTTGTGTGGTGAAAATCAACCTATACTATAGGAAATTAACGATACAATAACATACTAATTAGCAATACAATAAATTAAGCAAATACATAGTAGTCAAATTAAAAAAGGAATTTCAATACATATGTTCCATAACTAATGAAGCAAATACAAAACACAAATTTATCAATATAGAAACAATACCATTTTCAAAGTACAATCAGCCAGGTCATTATTTAACCACGGCAAAATTTCAGTATTTTTGCCAGATGAAAAGTGAGTAGAATAAATGTGTATCAACAAACCAAATATAGGGTCAATTTTTTTCATCAATCTGATCAATCTTAATCAAACTTGAACAATCCTTACTTTCTTGTCGTGAATGAATTTGTCAGTTTTAGCTCGAATCAATCCGAAGCTCCAATTCACTTATACATGCAATATAATGGCTTCCTCTTGCCTAGGAAGGCTGTTGTGCAAAACGGAATCAGTGTATCTTGCCTCACTTTTTACAGACAAAATGTTTTAGTATGAGTTGTACAGAGTTTGAATAAATGAGTTAAATGATAATAAATGATGGCTACCATCGATCTAAGAATGACGAAAGAAACGGAGAACTAAATCTGAGATTGATCAATCTGGTTACTCTACCTCTGCAGTAGGATTGATTAAAGCTATCTCCAATCAATCTAATCATTCTCTTTCAGATGAATGAAATAGAGAATGATCAATCTTGGTTGATCGGAGCTAGTTCGGATTAGAAATTGACCCTATAGTTGACATGATTATAAATTAGTGATAAACAAAACATGCATGTTTGTTGATGTATATTAAATTAAAAATGTATCATTAATTTCCTATAATAAAATGTCAACTGTAATCTGTAAAAGTTTAAACGTTGTTTTCTACTTCAGAACATTTTTTGCAGAACGAAAATGCACATGTGTAGAAAGAAATTATAGATGTTCCATTGGTAGAAATTGATGTGGGATGTCGATTTTTACCAATGAAATATCTATAATTTCTTTCTATGCGCATGCTTTTTCCGTTCCGTTTCCATTCTGCGCAAAATGTTCTAAAGTGGAAAATGGCCTTAATTCTTTAGTGATGATTATGACCTCCTGATATCCTATATTTTGCCATAAAAAAGTTTTGATATTACAATAAATCAGTAGAAAAAATGATTTTTATTATTATTACCCCCTAAAAGAACAAAAGAATGACTGTGAAAAGATTGTAAATATGGGTGACCTTCACAAAAGAGTTAAAATTGCAACCTCACATTTTATGAAGAAGGTAAAGGTTGATTACCATTAGGCAGAAAATTCTACGGGTAAACCAAATGAAGACATTCCATTGGTAGAAATTGTCTTCAATCAAAAGTCAGCAGTAAAGACGCTAGAACAACGTCAAAGATGTGTGAAATGTGTTCTTTTGGTTTACCTGTGGAATTTCTCGCTTGATTGAAATCAACCTGAAGAATAAAATTTTGCAGACGCAGATAAATATCTTAGTTTATAAAGTTTTGTTCAAAGTAATTATTGCACCATGGTCAGTTATTATTTAGGTACTGTTTATCTTTTAAATGAACATAATGCATTTGATTTGTTATTCTTACAATTGTTAGACAATCCAAGTGAGTGTGGTTGGTGTCCATGGAAAGAGTATAATGGAAGATGTTTCTTGAATCTGTACCCTCACTTAGACTGGGTAGATGGTCAATCACATTGTAAAGATTTAAATGGAGATCTAGCTGTTGTTAATGATCAAAATGTTCAAGAATTTGTTCATAATATAGCAGTTTCGGATAAGTAAATAACTTCTAACTGGAATATTAATAAACACCCCCTTGAATAAGCACACCCCTCCCCTTTGAAATGTGACAAAATAAGTGTCCGACCCCTTAATTTTTACAACCTTGTAATTTTATTTGATCTATTTCTCATATTAATTATATTCTGGTACTCTTACCAATATTTTTTGTTTATATTCAATATCATTAAGTTTTTTCTCATTCTGCTGAATGAAGATGAAGATGAAGAAATTGAATGGCGTTTACTGTTATATGCCATCATTTAGTACATAATATAAAATTGAGTAATGGTTGCATTTGAGTTAGGTGTGTCTGGAGCTTAATTGAGGCATTACAGTATCTGTTTATATTATTTTCCAAATAAATTTCTGTTTGTTTGTATCTGTATTCCTATGTTTATATATACATCTCATTGAGTTAGGTGGGATAGTTACACCTTATTGAATAAAATTATACAATGAGCTTGGAAAGAAAGAAAGCTGGAATGAATCTATGCTAAATCATTATTAGGCCCAATTTGTACTTTTATCATTATAGAAACATATAAAATGTAGTGTTATGTGTAGACAGTGTTACAATTTAGTAGCGTTTTAGTAATAGATGTTGGTGATGGCCCTGATCTAGTCGTTTTGAGTCAAGATGGTGATAATAAAAACTCTAAAATATATCAAAGAATTGTCACAGTAATGGTCACAAAGTTGTGCGAGGCATGACTATTTCCACTATTCTCTACAATGACGGAATATTTATTGACTCAAGATAACTAAGCACTCTTCAACAACATTCATTTGTTCAATACCTTACACCCATTTTTCATGGTTCTTTTGCAATACACCATGATCAGATTCCAGCTGATGCCATTACCATTCTTGACATTGGTTTGTAAGTTCCCCATTAGCGATGTCAGGCTGATTACTAGTAAATTGTAGATTGAAATTCCATTTAGGTATTGGCTTGGATATAAAGACACTCAATGGGTTGATGGTGAATCATTAACATTTTCAGATATGTTTATTGACAAAGTAGCTCCAGATTATAAAAGAAATCATTGCATTCGTTACGAGGGTGGTGTTTGGAAATATAAGAAATGCAGCGAAAAAGCTTCATTTACTTGTGAAAGATCAACTGGTAAATACTTAAATTACTGGGTTTTCAAATAAGTGCCCACAGTCAAATAAGTGCCATATGAGAATTTATTTATCAGAAGTAGCTATTTTTGAAGTCTTTGCTGTGAAAATGTGTCCACTATTTTCTTGATTACAAAACCAGCACTCACTTTGACATAAGCACCCAAGTAAATATTAAATAGCCAGGGCACATTTGAATAATATGGTATTAATAATATATGAATTTGTAACAAACAAAACACAAAGGTATCCCAGTGAGCAAAGCTTATTCAAAGCTCACAGTAAAAACGGACTCTGCCTTCACCCCCACCCATAACATTTTTCTGCTGATGTCTGCATTTTTCCGATGAAGTCATCACAAACCTTTTGAAATGGCAATATAATGAATTGTAAAAAATTGTATTGGGATTTTCCTATGTAGAAATAGGTGGTCTCAGGTTATGGCATATATTTTTTGATCCACAGACATAATCAAACTGAACTATTTGTACTTATTCTGATCATCGCCATCTGATTATGATAGAAGTAATATAAAAATTATTTAAGAAGTTGTTAATCATATACCACCCACTTTATTTTTATAATTTAGAAAACAGTGAATATTCGCAAATATGTGGACTGCCTTGGATTCAAAATGGCGCAAGTTGTTATTTTCTATCCAAATTTAAGGCATCTTGGCCAGTTGCACAGAGGATTTGTAGAGGATTTAATGGATCGTTGGTATCATTGGAAAACGAAGAAGAGGAATATTTTATTAAATCAGTTGTAATAATAAAGGGACAAAATTACTACATAGGTAAGTCTTTGAATTAAGAGCGAATAAAGGATATTGAGCCAATGTTCTTACCGAAGAAACCAATTCATTCCAGTCTCATCGGCGTAACGCACTTCTATGCAAGGTCGTTTTTTGTCAAATTTGCTCATATGTAATTTCTTTTAAACCTACCAGCAAGTTGCTTTTGAAACAAAATATTTGACAAAATTCAACAAATATAAATCTGTGCAGAAGTGTGTTAAGTCAATGAGCTTGCAATGGATTGGTTTCTTCGGGGCGAAGAAACTAATCCATTGCAAAATCATTGACTCAGTGCTCTCCTCTATAGATTTTATTTTTGAGAAGGTACCATAAATGACCATTTTAATACCCACCCAATTAAACACTCAGGATAAAATTCAAGATAATTTATTATGCCTCTCTTGCTTAAACGCCCTCCTTGTTTAAACACCACAGTTAAACTATTAGAATTTATCAAAATTGGTAAAGTGGATATGCAGGAAGTACCCATTATGTTGTATTAGTTTTCTTCTTTATAAAGTACTTTCCTCGAAACAGTATGGAATTTTGAGGGCTTTTCAGTCAGATTAATAATATCGAAATATTAAATACAGTACAAAAAAAAATCAAAACATTGAAATATTTTATTAACTCTTAACGCGATTAAACACCCAGGATAGAAGAGATTTTTTATAAAATGCCTAAAGCGTAAATACGGTAATTTACAGTATTCATGATAGTTAGCGTTCTCACCTATTTGTACCCATTTTAAAGTGAACACGAGTACAGTCTTACATACCACATTGATGGGAACTGATTGCATATGTAACAATTACACCTTGAAATACCTGCCATCATTTTCTCACAATAACAAACTTTTAAATAATTTTTGGAAATTGAAATTATACGATAAAATGTTCCTCCCTAGGAAATATTTGACAGTTAAGGGTGTATTTGTTTTGGTAATCCATCTCGTTCAAGTTATCCATATCCTACAAAATTCTAATTTTTTTTAACACTCTTGACGACTTAGACGATCATCCTTTGTCATCCATGTTTTCCAGGTCTGGGGCAAGACAATTTGGATGATTTCAGATTTAACAAACCTCATCCTCTTTTTATTTGTTTGGGAAATTGATCTCTTTCAAGATACCTCGACTTTGCAACGAGTTCCCAACAAACAACACGCCACAACGATTGATTAGACAAAACCTTATAATATGTATACAATAAGCATATGGTAATACATACGATCCGTAGTTTACTGAAAGTGAAAGTGCCATCTATGTTAGTGTTTTCCAATGACAAGGAGTGACCCTGACAACTGTCCAACGTAAACACATGCGCAATATGGATTTTGTCAATAAAAACCACACTTGAAGTATTGCCTCAGAAAATTCTTAAATACGGAAGAAATGACCTAGCAATCACGCTCTATATCCCGGTAATCTACTACTTGAATTTATATGCTTCAAAACAATTCAAATTGTCCATTTGTTTTGTACTTATTTTGTCATCCAGACGACATGGATGACTTGGACGAGATGAATTCATGGCTTCGTATTAATAGAAAAGGATAGTAGTAGCAGTGATCCAAATAAGGAGAAATAATCACTGTTGAGGAGTGATTATTTGCTTTTATTTTGACTCTATGCATCCATTTCTTTAGGATTAAATGATCTAATGAAGGAAAACGTATTTGAATGGTCTGATGGTACTTCATACCTATCCAGTAACATGTGGAAGGACGGTCAACCAAATAATAATGGTTTGGATGAACATTGCATATCATTTAATAAAGATGGAACTTGGTCCGATGTTAAGTGTGATGCCGAAAAGTTATTTATATGTAAGAGATACACAGGTTAGTGTCTAAACAATACATTTCAGCTGTCAAAATGAGAAAAGTAATCTGTATATGAAGGATCTGTGCAGATTGTTTATTGTTTTTGCAGCCGCTGCTTTTACAATTTGTTTGTAAGATGTTGACTGCACCTTGTCAATTTGTACATTAAATACTATCATTAAATACTATCAACACCAAGTGGAGTCAACCAGTGAAGAATTTGAAAGGGATAAAATATAGAAATTTCTGATCCTATCTATCATTCCATCTACCATGTCAATGCTTCTCTTTTTTCGGATGAGGAACGCTTTTGAATAATCAGTGTGTCCTTCTGAAACTCTAATTTAACATTCTGATTATTGACATATCATCGCCGACAGTGTGGAATTGTAAGAGTAAATAAAATAAAATATGATTTTAAAAACATAAGATATGACACTTCAGTTTTTAAAATATGAGACATGTTTGAATGGTTCCAGGTAGTTTTTAGCTCACCAAACAAAGTTTAAATGGGCTATTTATAACTTTGCTGTGGCGGCAGCGGCCTGCTTTTCTTATTAGACCATGTTCCCGAAGCACTAGCATTTTGCAAATTGGATACCAGCCTTTATGGTAATATTCTAGAAGGGCTTACCAGAGATTATATCCATTTGGTCCCGAGGTTTAGGAAAAAAAGGTCAAAATTGCAATTTCGGTCCAATGGAAGACCACTGGCCATATTTATTATCGTCGAAAAAGGAATTTTTTCAAAAATGAGGACTTGGAAAATTTTTGAAAATTTGAATTCTTTGAGGTTTTAACCACATTCACCAAAATATTGACCCAAAATATTGACTTAGAAAATGTTTTGAAATTGTTATGAGAATTTGACTACAGTCACCCAAATATTGAGGCAAAAGTTAAATTGTTTTGAAACTTTTTGCATTGATTATAAGGATTTACATTTGGACATTTTTCTATGAGACTTTGACCATGAATCTTTGGCAGACATTTTGTATATTAGGGAAGCTCTCTCCTCAATTTTTTGAGATGATAAGTGATATATTTTATAAAGATGGTTTTTAAAATTTCAAGAATTTAAGTCTCCATTTTGATTTTGGCAAGCTTCCTTATTTAATTTTAAAATGAATATTAATGTTATTCACTTTAGGGTCGTAAATCATTAATTACTATCATGAGTATAAGTTGGTTTTTATAACATTAATTACTCCCAATGCTAATTAGAAATATAATGACAATACACAATTGAACAGAAGAAGTTTTTTTAATAAAAGAATGGCATTCATTCAAAGAAAAAATATTTTTCTACTGTATTGTTTCATTGTCTAGTTATCTTTATTTTTAACAAATGATGGGAACCACCTTTTAAAGGATTACTGCTAATAGATACCATGTTTTTCTTCATAGGTTAAACTGTAATTATGTTAAATATACTTATCTTTAATGGTCCTACAAAACATAACAGCACAATAATATATTTTATAAGTTAAACTAAATTATATTATTTAGTGTATCATAATGCTAAGGTGTATAATGCGTGTATCCAGCACATATCCAGCACAATAATATCTACAAGCTTAAACCAAATTTTATTATTTAGTTTATACATAATGCTATGAAGTATAATGTGTATATTCAATTTATATCCACTGTGGAGGAGTGATTTTTGAGCATTGTTTCAGGCTATGATATAAAATTTTACTGCTCTTCTCCACAGTGATTCAATGTAATTCTATCTTAAAAAAAGGTGTTTCAATTGTTTATTGACCTGAAACATTATCAACTTAATAAAGGCATTATTTCAAACACTGTGTAATATGTGTGTATGTACTCAAATCATATTTCTGTGGTTAGGTTTAACTTTTAACTTTTTAACTTTTTTTCAATATCGTACCTTTGATCATTTATTCTAATGCTATTATTCTTGTTCAGGTGCTACTAATGCAACAAGGATAATAAATGGTAGGTTTTGTTACTTCCTTGATTTTTTTTACCTTATATTATAATGCTGGATGAGGTCAATTTCTACCATTGAAATGTCTATATTTCTTTCTACGCACACACATTTTCCGTTCCATTTCCGTTCTGTGGAAAAAACCCAGTTTTATTTACATCAGCAACGAAGAAATTATGAAATGTAGAGATAAAGCATGTTTGATATAAGTTTTGTCACTACAATCCATTGCAGACTGCCATAATTTTACTTCGAACAATTGAGTATTATTTTATTATTTGATGTTGATGGGCCCTGTAAGCTCTTAATAATACTGTAGCTTAATTTTTGGAAGAAATTTAGTATGGTTACTTATAAATGTGTTGCTTATATAAAAAAACAAAATGTGTAGTTGTTTTGGAGACGATAATTCAATTCTCCTTTTGATTCTTATGCAAGAGTGCATTATCACGTGTTTTACATTTTTGTACAAATTTTAAATGATTGATGAAAACTCCACCTTTATGTAGGTATATCATTTGAAAAAAAGATACTATATGTACTCGAACCAAATGGAACTCGCTATTATTGGACGGTATATATTGCAAAGCCTAAGAAAGCTGTTGCAAGCAAATACATTAATTTTGCATTGTTCAGTTATAATGTTTCAAATGGTCATATCATCATGGATGGTGTAAATGTGAATGATTTTTACTGTCTCGTGTTGGATAATATTACCAATTGGAAGACTGATTTGCAGTATGCTATCAACAATGAAGTACCAATAGTTACTGGTATGATCTATTTAAATTTTAAGCTATCATGCATTGTTACAAGCTTGAAGCAATGATCAAAATATCACTCCTCTACAGTGATTCTTGATTTTATTAAGATTTAATAGTATTGAAGAAGGGTCATAAGCTTTTTAAAGCGGACAGTTTTAAATTATGTAATCAGTATAATTTTGTATGTCAAGCATGGAAATAACAGGTTTAAGTGTTACAAATTGCTGTATTTCTTATTCTTTCATTTTACAGGTGAATATGCAATTGGTGAAGCTTGTCTTGTGTTTGAGTTTATTGATGGGTTCTTCAAAATATTCCATCCTTACTTCTTGGATTTATGCATTCAATTTTACTCTGATAAGTTTACTTTGAAATATGATTGTCAATTGAGAACAAATTTAACAAATGTTGAACCAAGTAAGTCACTGGCGTGAGGGACTGACAAGTACGGTCCTGTATATGCTCATGCTATAAGGACTGTGCGTAGCCATATATGGCAATGCACAGTATATTTACGGGACTGTACTTGGCAACCTTTCACAGTGTCATAAAATCATTATCTCAAGGTTCAGATTATTTATTGAGAATGAGAAGATTATAAATGCCACTTTTATTATTAGGTCATCTTCCTGAAGTGCAACCATTTTAAAATTGGTTCTAGCTTTCTAGGTGACATCATGGAAGGACTAACAATAACTTTTTGATTTCATTCACTCAGGACCGAGTTTCGGGCGAAAAGGGTCCAAATAGTATTTTGATCAATTGGACTGAATTTGGTACCAGATAATTTTTTTTTTTTTTAAATGCTCAGATGTCCTAGCCTTATGGTTATTATCTCCTGTGACAATGTCTGCTTAAAAGAATGATCAAATTTACGTTATTACCGCCATTCATACCAATTTACTTTCAATGAGGCATTGACCACATTTAGTAACCAAATTATAAGGGGAGAGGTAGAAACTTGGAATATTTAAAAATATATATTTCTGTGAGACTTTGACCATGAATACTTTTGACATTCATTTCATATTTTGGGTAAGCATTTTTCTCAATAATGTTTGAAGATATAAAATAAGTAACTTATAGGAGATATATCTTTTTAAAAATTGAAGTATCCATTTTGATTTTGGGCAGCTTCCTTCTTCAATATTAAAAAAAAAGTGTGATGTTATTAAATCTTTATCATATTATATTTCAGTAAAGCGTGATTAAAATCTTAAAAAATGTAATGTGTTATTCCCATTAGTACTCGTAAAAATAGTGAAAAATAAGTAAACGAAAGGAAATTCTTTAATACTGGAAAGGAGGTGTTTCATACAAAAAGTATTCTTCTATAGCATTCTTCTATTGTCTGTAGTGTTTCTTTATTTTTTAAATCATAACAGATAATAGTATACTATGTATACTTATATATTATATAGTCTATGCTTATATATATCTTAATTACCGTGACAATGCAGGAAACACTATAGCATATATTTAATGTATACATAGTACCATGATGTATAGTGCATGTGTATCATTTTTGTTTGCTAGCTTTAACATTTGCTCAGTTTTGCTATCAAGTTTGACCATTTCACATAGTCTCTTGTCTGGATTTATCATAATACTCCAATCAGCGGTGATTTATATTTAATGAGACAAGAAGAAAGATAAATATTAAATTCTTTATTACTCTCATTTTAATTCGATAACTCATCCAAAATTATGACATCATTCAGTTGCTATTAAAGAAAACTTCACAATAGTGAGTGAATTTGATCATTCTTTTGAGCGAATGGTTGCCACAGTAGATAATAATCACAAGGCTAGGACATTAGAGCATTTAAGAAAGTATAACCAAGTCAAATCTGGTAACTGAGTCAAATCTGGTAACTGAGTCAAATCTTGCATTAAGTCAGTTGTAGGAGAATATAACATATTATTTTGATTTGTAGCAATAATATCAAGTGAGTATTTGTACTTCAACGACAGCGGGAATAAAGATTACTGGAGAACGGATTCGGTACTAAATGGGTTTACAATCCGTAACAATGCCTACTATATACCACAATTTTCATACAGTGAAATTGATGGCATCTTATGGGCAATGAAGCATATTGTTGGAAAGCATTGTATAGCCCAAAATGGTAATGATTTAGTTCTGGAAGGTATTTTGTTTTTATATTTAGTTCTTGCATATGCTTTCATCTTTATGTATATTTATCTAGAAAGGCCTTTTTCCACTTAAGAAGAGTAAACTCATTGAATTAATATGGAATATGAAGGTTAGTTTAAGTGAACTCTAATAGAAGGACAACAAAAGAATGAACATTAACAATGAACATTAACAATGCATTCCAATTGATAAATCATCCTGTATGTATGCAAAAGTTATTGTGGTTATTTTGGTGCCAAAATCACAAAACATAGTTCCTCATAATTCTATTTTGTTAATGTGTATTCCCACAATAATTTACTCTTTTGAGAAATCCTCATTCAAAATGAGAGTTGAGTAATATTTGTTTATAAATATTCACTGTCTAACATCACATAGTAGAGATATTCTTAATATTACACTGTTTTTTATGAACACATTTGTTTACAATTTATGCACAAAATAGATAGAGTGTATAAGCTAATTGTTCTTTTTTAGTTGAGCGTTCAAACTGCTCACGGTATGATTTGGTGGATGGATTCTTTAAACCAAGACAGCTCTCAACATCTAATTCATGTTTACAATATGTTAATGGAATTTTAACGCTAACAACAACATGTTTACACACAGTTGTATTTACAACACAAACTACTAACAAAGGTAATTCCTTTTTGTATCTCTATCACAGAATAAGAAACTACTGAATATGGAGCTGTATTGGTCCATATGTAGACTGTGTATTGCCATACAGATACGGAACCATACAATTTTTAATGCTGTGCACATCTATGGCATTCATAATTGGAGGAGGAGGGTTCCATTTGTTAATTTTACTGGTATTCTATTTTTATGGTTTTTTTTATGGTTTTTTTATTTATCGACCCCACTTTCAATGCCAAGACTGCTACTAGGAAAGGAAGTACTTGACTCGGTCCAGATCTTGATCTCCTGGTACAACTCTCAAGCTACCTTATTTACCCTAAAACATGGCCGGAACGACTTTACAAGTGAACAGGTAGACGGCAGTGATTCATGGGACATGGCTTAGAATTTTCCCCTGGTCGTGGATTTGAATTGGGAACCTCCCGATCATGAGAACAACTGATTAACCACTGAGCCACTACTACCTTATTTTGCCCAAGTTAACCTTGTAATACTTTGTGTGTAGACCCTTAACTTTAAAAACAAAATTTTAAAATCCTATTTCTTTATCTTTTAGATTTGCCAACTGATATAGGTATTATTTTCTCTCTTGTCTTTCACTGTCAGTATCACACAAAATGAATGCTTTGGACTTACAACTCGCATAAAGGATAATCTGAGCTAGTTTTACCTAGTCTTATGGAACTGGTTCTCTTTTTTGTTCATTTTAAATGTGAAAAACCATTTACATAGATTACTTTCACAGAATTACAATAGCTGCCAGTCGTCACTGTGATCGAGAGATTTATCAGAATACTTTCAGTAAAATTAACTAAAAATATTCTGGAAAATCCCTCCTCCACAGTGATGGTTGGCAGTTATTTCAACCTTTTGGTAGTTCAAAAACAGTTTTGTTGAATCTTTGATGTATTATTATAGTATATGCCTGTTTAGGTTCAAATATGTTTTCCATATTCTGGAACCTTTATAACAGCACTTTTTTAAAAATAATCAAATTGTGAAGATGATAGGGCATCCATAGCTTTTTAAAAGACGTCAGCAATATCATTAAATTTTATATTTAACTTTTACTAAAAAACATAGTAGGTGCAAGGTATTTTAATACCTCTCTTAATACCTCTTGATTCTCCTGTATGCGTTTTTCTTTTTCATAAGAAATGAAAGGCGTAGTACTGAAAATTTCCTATTTTGGGCACCAAACAATAAGGTTTTTGGTTATAAAGTTTCATAAATTAAATTTGGATAATTACAGTCTTAGATGTTTTAAGAGATCAAAAAATATCCGAAAATATATTTACATGACAAATTAAACCGTAACTTCTATCTAAATATATAAGTATAATTGTTTAAAAAGTTTTACTACATAAGTGTTGTATAATGCATAATGTGGCCTTTATATTTCAGTTGGTGTTCCAAAATGTTCATTGTAAATAAAACCTCCTATTTGGCATTATACATAGACCCATTTAAAAATACATGGGACTGTATGAAAAGGAAGTTATTGCATTGCAACAGGTTCTACTTTGAGCCGCCAATGCTTCGTTTTCATGTTTTTGTGAATGGTTTATTGCTTTGGAATTCTCTCTCAATTGCTAAAATATTTAATTCAATAGAAATTGATTCAAATTCAGTATTTATATGAAATATGAACAAATAATCAATGTGGAGGAGGGATTTTTGAGTATGTGAAATTGTCGAGTTTAAAAGTTGGGGAGTTGGGAAGTTAGAAGTTAGAAGTTATGGTTGCCGAGACTTAATATTTACCAAAGTTGTAATTTCTTCTTGTTTGCTAACTAGCTACTTGTTTGGATAATAAAAAAGAAGAAAATAACCGAAAGGAAAACAAAGCCTTGTTCATTGTCGCATATCTTGCAAAGAAAAGAATAAAAAGAAACACAAATGAAAATACTAAGTAAAAAGCCAGTTAGAAAATAATACCCTGCAAGGAAGTAAATCTTAAATAAGGTTTCAAAGTAAACAAAAGTTATGTTAACAGAGAAGGCGAATAAAACCATAATTACACCTCAAGTGAGGCTTCTAAACTAGTTATGTAATTAAGTTAGTCTCTGTGTTGTAAATTGTAAACTGAGTTGTACAGTAGTTTTAATGGAATTCTATCCACCCTTATCTTTGTAATCACATCCTCAATATTAAAATAATTATGTAATCACTGGTACTCATAATTCAGTTACATTTCGTATTTCATATTTAGTCACCATTTTAAATTTTAAAGGGCCAAGCGTGTACAAGGCAAATATTAAATCTCTATGTAGTCCATGCAATATTATTTGCTTCTATGTTTAAGATAAGAGCATATAATCACTGTGGAGGAGGGATATTTGAGCATAGCTTCATGCTTTGTAGCCTGAAGGTAAGTTCAAAAATCACTTTCTTGTAGTGTTTCATGAACTAAATTAAAATAGTGTACATCAGTGTGTATAATCTCCATAAACTTTTTTTCTGTGATATACCGTATATATAAAGTGAAAGGAAATGGAAGAGGTTATTTATTTACAATATGCAGTAAAAATAAAGATTCAATAAAAGAAAAAGAAGTGAAAATTTTGGCTATGAAAAAGATAGCGGAGATACAGTTGTACTCGAAAAAACATTCTGAAAATGCTGAAAGTTATTAATGGCGGATGTGACCAGGGTATGGATTCAAAACAAATTACATAAAGACTACTTATGTTTCAAGAAGTAACTAGACACATTCTTGCGTGAACAATATTACTTTGAATGGTAAATAATGTACTGAATGTATGTAATCAATAGATTTAAACTCCAAATAATAAAAATACATACTTCAAATAATCTAGTTCGCAACTGTCGTTCTGGGGACATTCCTATGGTCTGTATTTAGACTGAACAGGTTATGCACTGAGCAAATCTGACAGAAGAAGTCCAATGCAAGAGTAACCTAATCCGCATCAAAAAACCATAACATGAACAAAACGATGCAGTAAAGTAATAATTCAACAAAATGTCATTCGTCTATGACGAGATGGAAAAAGCAACAACAACAATAAAAGGATAGGTAATAAGGTAGCTACACGCATTGGACTATCTTTACTTCGTTGCTTTTGCCTACCTGAGCAGGAAATTGTTTAATTTATCCTTAATTTAATTAGAACAATTTGTAGCTTCTTTTCGATCATAAAAATGTTGTTTTTTATGTGGGTAAAAACTTTCAGCAATCAGCTTCAAAAAATATTGTCAGACAAATTATAGTAGAAATAGTAATAGTCTTACACCTTATAGTAATTTTTGTGCATTGACTACCGTGTAAAGTTGCGTAACTATTTTTCGCTTTTCTATTTCTTCATGTATGGAATAATTGCTGTATTAGCCGGGTAGGAGTGATTTGTTGCAAAAATTTGTTGCGGACGGATGGAAGGACGGATGGAAGGAAGGAGACAGGATTGGTAAACCAAACAATCTCTGCCTTTAGTGAGATTGAACTATTTACTTAAAAATAGTGGTTGGATTCATCAAACATGGTGACTTTAACAGCGTCCAGAAATGCATAGATGTTACGTATAATTGGCACTTAAATAGCCGTAAATAAGAAAAAAATACCCCAGACCCACAGCTGCAACGCTACAAAAACTCAGATAAATTTACTTAGTAAATTTACAAATGAATAACCGATCAGAAATCACCTCTAGATCCGCCACTGCACATGTCCAACAAATATATTTCATTAAATTTTCTGACAAAAAGTATCACCGAAAAATGTTCATGTGCGATGACTTGCAAGAAGACAAATAACCACTCTCCACTTTTTCACGTAAGAAAAATAAACACGAAACATCTATCTGGCTATAATTTATAAATTTATAACTCGTTGACTTGAAGATTACCAATACTCTGGATTTTTGAGCATTGCTTAAGGATATCTAGCATTGCTCAAAAATCACTCCTCCACTGTGACTATTTGCTCTTATTCCAAACACTGAATATAACTTCTGTACAATATTTTATATTATGACTTATAGGAATGGATTATTCCGTCACAAACAAAAACATTTATTTCGATGTAGATGGTCTCAAATCGTATTGGAAAATAAATGTACTTGAAGCAGGGCAGGAGATACAACTCAATGGTCCAATTACTCTTCGTTTTTCATACCAAAATATAGATGGAATATTATTAGTTAGTGATCCACCACCAAATAGTCCTTTGTGTGTGATTATGAATAGTAATGAATGGGGTAATGTGAGAAGCTTCTATACCAAAATCAAGGAATGGACTCCAATCCAGCTTGGTAAATATGACAGTGCTTGAAATAAACATACGTACTAAAACTGGTAACAGTCAATAACAGGCTAGAACACTCTGATCAGGCTAGAACACCCTAGAATACCCTATATCAGGCTAGAACACCCTAAGAGCAGTTTAATGTTACATAATGCCGATATAGGTGATTCCTAGTATTTTCTATCTACTAGACTAGAGAATAGTTGGTCTAAGTAGGCTAACCAAAGTAAATCATTTACAGATTAAAGATTAAAGATCAGTTAAAGATTTTACAAGTATACTGTACCTGATTGCTGGTTTCAACTCTTCAGAATCACTACTACTCATCATGCATATTGACTGTTCGCTCAACTTCCTTATTTCGTTTCTCTCTAAACAGCTTGAAGCTAAAGAAGTTCTCTGAAAAAAAACACGTTTTCGCTTTCATTCTCATGCCCACTCCTTCTCAAGATCACTCTCTTTCGTGATGGTTTAAAAAAGTAAAAGAAAAATAGAAAAATTAAAAAAATGTGAAGAAGAGCGCAATTGGTAGTTTCGCCTGAGGTATCCAGCATGGAATGTTTACTTTTGTCAACCAGCTGTTTTACCGGCAGTTACATCATTTCAAGATAGCAGATGCTGTAGCTAGACTGTTCTAGACTGGTATAGGGTGTTCTAGCCTGGTATTGACTGTTACCAGTTTTAGTACGCATGTGAAATAAGAGCAAATAATCACTGTAGAGTAGTGATTTGTGAGCATAGATTTAGACTGAAAAGCCTGACGTTATGCTCAAAAACCCCTCCTTCACAGTGATTATTTGCTCTTATTTCAACCACTATATAACATGATATATACACATCTTGTTATGACAAAATTATCATTCATTTATTTCATATAAGAAGAATATTAACCCTTTCGTTAGTATGGTGGGGTACTCTTGGAAATTTTTTAATTCATGGGAAGGTATTAGAAGATTCAGGGGACAAAGAATCACAAAAGTATGATGCAGGTTTTTGAAATATGTAAGAAAATATCCTCCTGAATAATAATTCTTTGTTATGTTACTTTCACATTTCAAGATTTTTGAAGGAATTAATTAAGAATTCATGTTTGTTACTGGCATTTTAAAGATATGCAATTATTTTTTACTGACTGTAGGAAGGATTGAAGTAACCATAATGTTTTCTATAATAAATAAGAAAAGAGTGCTTCATCAATATTTTGAAAAATGAGTCCTGTAACTAAGACAGAGATTGTTATCACTGATACGTGTGAAAGGATTACAAAAGAACATGAAAATAGTGTGTGTTTTTATTCTATCCCATACAATTTGCAAAATCTGACCATTTATAAGAACAGTGTGTTTGTACTGGAACATAAAAACATTGTCCTTTTATCCGGGTGTCTTTTATGCAGGGTACTTTTATGTTAAACGCAAGTATCGACCATTAAGTATATTTATCACTAAAATGCATAATATGATGGATCGCAAAAATATGCATTCTAATTATTAGTGAGGTTTAGCAAACGTATTTCTAGATTATGGTTAGACCACATAGTCTGAGTGCCAATGTTTATATATTTTTCCAACTTAAACTCCAAATGAGAGTTTAGCAAATTCTATGAAGTGCTACAAAGCAGCCATGTTTGTTTGAAAATTCGACTCATACTCATAGTGTTCTTAGAACATATGTTCCTCAGACTGCGAGCTATTGGTGAAAAAGAACTCAATAGATCTGCAGTAGTCTCCCACGCCATGATCTTAAACAAAGGGTAAGGGTATTTACTAGCGGTGAACTGTAGTAAAAATAATAGTAATCTTAATTTTGTATATATATATAGGATACTACAATAGTACGATATGTATGAAGTTCTATTACAATGAAACAGAGGGATTGTTTCGACCGTATATATATCAATTCTATTTTCTTTGTTTACAAAAAACGTCTGATGGAGCTATTATATTTTCAAATGAATGTATAGCATCAACACAATTTGAAGGTAAGATGGATTTGTTGAGTCTGTGGTCAAAATATTAACATACAATCACTATGGAGGAGTGATTTTTGAGCATATTTTCAGGCTTTGTAGCCCAATGCTACACAAAATAATCTCTCTTTCATAGTGATAGGGTTCGAAAGTATTATTTAAGGTTGATATTACACTGCGAAAAAGTAGAAATCATCTCTACGTCCTGCAAATATTTTACTGCTATATCAAAACAAACCATCAAACTGCTCATATGCATGGAAAGCCACCTTTATTACCATGCTGATATATTTACTTTGGAGATATAAATAAGAATATTTACTTTGGAGATATAAATAAGATATGACATTGTTTTGATGAATCCACGCAAAATGTAGCAAAATATTTGAAGGGCTTATTTAGATAGTGGGATACATTTATTAAATTTCTGATATTTTAGAGAAGGCGCTTATTAAAGGATGTACTGTAGCTTTATATATGGACTGTGTATTGTCATATATGACCTTATGTGGAGCTATATGGGTCCATAGTTTTTTATGCTCAGCATTGATCTTGTTAATATTGTTCTTCGAATGTATCTCGGTAAGATAAGGGTAAATTTTCTCACAGCAAAATAATGTTTAAAAGGCTAATAATAGACAACCAGTCTGTAATAATAAAAACTACTTCATTGGTAGGACTATTTATAATTGCTGTCAAAATTAAATTCTTGTTTTAGCTGATGTTACGTCTACGAGTGTATCAACCTCAACTGTTACCTCAACTGTTGTACCCAGTTCTACATATGTTAATACAACAGCTGTAAATTATTGTAAGTGTTTGCAATTATCTTATTAAAGATAATCATTTAGCATTTCAGCGGTTTCAATTCTAGCATGAACTTATTTGAATTTATGAAACTCGTGGTTAACATTCCTTAACAGATTTGAACAGATGTATGAGATATATATTTTAGTCGGTTAGGCCAAGTATTTTAAAATCTTTTGAAATGGCTGCTGTCAGGCAGCTTTTTTTAATGACGAAGGGCTTCAATGATGTGCCTAGGTAAGTAATTGCTACTTATGCTAAGACTTTGTTAAGAAAAATGATATAATTTTTATGACAAAATTAAACCTGGTATATTTATTGTTCATAAGATGCGTTTTAATCTTCCAGGTGGAATTTAAATTAATTATCTTCAATAATAAAAAATTTTAGGAGGAAAGGGAATTTTTAATGACATCAGCAGAAATTTTCCTTTTTTTTCTGTTTAGAATAAATCATTCTATACACCTGTCAAGTTCTACGTCCTAGGAGCCTTTTAAGTAAAAGTTATTGAGGGGGCGCTAAAACCGCCCCCTACCTGTTCTGCTCCATAATTTTAGAGCCTAAAAAAGTCCATAGTAGATAGGGTTAGAATCTTATTAAATATCTCTGATATATAAGAACATCCATTTTAATCTTGTTATCGGAAATACAATCTTGGAAAAATATATATGTAGAAAAAAGTGAAATTTGTAGATTGTAGATGTGGAGTTTTTTACCTAATGTAAATCCACCTTAAGAAAGGAGCGTAGTCTATGTTTATAGACGTGTGTTGCCTTGGCTTATGCATATTATTTCTCAAGTGAAGGTCTATATCATAGGCTAGCTTTACAGGTTTTGATCATTTCAACATATAGCAGGGTTCCAGATGGCGTAAGCTCCACAGACAAGTGTATTAAAGCCTTTTCAGGCTACACAACCTACTAAACCAAATTCCTGAAGCTACTTGGAATCCCATTTTTTTGAATAACTAAAACTGGATAGTGTAATCTAGCACCAGTAATTTAAGGATTGCGAAGCGTGGGTGTACCACTATGTTCGCAAGCGAAATTTTAAGACACAGGCAACAGGC
>JAULBZ010000770.1:0-26841 GCA_032360805.1 Neoturris breviconis
TCGAAAATTATAGCCAATCATTCTGGAACACTATGCCGAAACGTCGTCAAAACGGCGGCGAATTTATGACTGTCCCAAAAATATCTGCTAGATATTTGCCAATTACATCGGCCTTGCAGAGGCTTAGAATGGCAAGCAAATCAACAATGTACCGGGAAGAAAACAGGAGAATCCTGGACATTTTCAGGGAAACCTTATCTTCTCATATGAGTCTCAGTGAAAGAGTGCATAATGTAACTGGATTCACAGACATAGCTCAAACAAAGATTGAGAGAATTGAACAGTCTGTCTATCTGGAGTTCTGTGAATGTGCAATCGTTTATTGCTTGCAGCCAAATTCATCGTCCAATTTTTAAAACATCAAAGTATATGGATTGTTCTAAAAATTGTCAATTTGATAAATAAATGTTGTCATTATAGTAGGGAGTTCTTTTGTTTAAGTTGGTCTCATCACTTGTAAAGGAGTGATTATTAAGTGGACTTTCTCCTACGAAAACTATTCAATAACACTCCTTTCGCTTGTGACAATCCGGCAGTTATTTTGAAGTTTTGACAAGGAAGAACTAATGTTTCCTACAGTACATCCAGAAAATAGATTTTTAGCATTAGCATATCATAGACATTAGATATAGTATCACAGACAAATTATAATTATTCCATGCTTAATCTTTCTTTTAAGGCCGGACATGCTGTGAGACTATATCTTTAAATTATGAATAAGCATCCGTACTAGAGTTGTTTTGGTACATATTATGGCTAAAACTCCATCTCGTCCAAGTAGTACAATAAGTACAGAAAGTGATGGTGTAGCTAGGTTTGGTAGTGGACGTTGGAGAAATGCAAGTAAAGTATCTGGAACAAGATTTAAAATTTGTTTGTCTGGAAAATATGATGTTGGGAAAAGTTCTATATTTCTGCGATTACAAGGTCAAGAATTCTCTGAAGATAAACCTACTTGTCAAACATCAACATTTGAGCTGACAGATATTGAGGATGAAACTATTGAAGTAAGTTTTCTTTTAGTGAAGTACTGTAAAGTACAATACAACAGTAAGTTAGGGTGATGCACATTCATTTAAATTGCAGAGAGTTAATTAAGAGGCCATCTTAAAATTTCAGTCCAAAACCAACTTCTTTGGTAGGATTAAATTAACTAAAATTGACAAAATTCAACGAAAATGTATCAGTACAGTACAGAAGTGTGTTGGGTCAACGAACTTGCAATGGATTGGCTTCTTCGGTATACGAAGAAACCAATTCATGGCAAGATCTTTGACTCCGCTCTCTCCTCTGTAGATTTTACTTTTAACATGGTCCCTAAAACACATTCCTACTATGAGATACCATGATAAAATCTCAAATTATCTCAATTATCTCACTAGTGGGAACCAAGCTTTAGAGATTACTACTAATGAAAACAAGGGTGAAATGCATACACGCTTTGGTGCACGTAAAATATTTTTCTGTGCACGTCCGTGCACCTAAAATATGTTTGTGCACACATTTTTATATTTTCTTTTCATGCTGTCAAATGCTTTATAAGGTGAAGGCAACTTAATTAGTTGTTCTACAGGCAACGAAGACAATTTTTTCTGGTCGGTTGGTCTGCAAAATAAAAACATTCTTCTCGAAAAATATCAACGAGATTTCTTTGCACACTTTGGTCATCTCCTTTCCCACATGCCTATGTCCAAAGCCCAGATGCATCTAGGGCAACGAAACAATCTGGCGGCAATCAGAATGTCTCCATGTACCAGATTCACCTGATACCTCCTTAGAGGCCAGCCGAAGTTAAACCAGTCCCTATGTACACATGTACTGCAACAAATGTTGGTCTGCAATATAGTAGCAGCACATTGTAGGGAATTAGAGCTTACAAACGAGTGCACACACGATCATTCTCATGAAATTTTACACAGACTGGATAACACATTCCAATGTGAAGTAGTATGATGACTACTGCGTAAATGAATAATTTCTGTCATCAAAACGCGAGGAAATAAAATTAAGAATTTTTTTCTGACAACGCAAGACAAAATGTCTGACACTCTTTGTTGACCATGATTTAAAAATCTCTTATGTTCTTACGTATATTGAATATTTCATTCAGCTGCTCGGTGTACATGTGGCTTATCGGCCACTGAAAATGAATAATAAATTATTTACTTACGTGTTTGTTTTACTTCATTGCATAATTTAAACACATGACGTAAACATTTAAACATGTGACATAAACATTCCAAATTTGGCATTGTACTTTATTATTATTGCGAACATATCCACAGCATGTGATATTACTACATCATAATGTGACCATTGCGAATTTTAAAACAATGTTTACAATGAGGCGCATATTCTACAGCATCTATACAATAGAGATTATGATACAATAATTTTTATCAATAAATATGGTAGCAATAACTACAGTGTACATGCAAACAAATGTTTGTAGTTTTTCATAGAAAAATATACATACAATGATAACGTGCATGAACATTCGTGTACGTTAATCATGTTTGCGAGCACATTGGGTCACGTTCTTAACCGTGCAAGCAATATATATATAGGCCTGATCTAGTGTTGATCTGAGCAAGTGCTATTTTAATAAATATTTTGGTTTTTGTACCATGCATTATGATGCTATATCCTAGTTTACCGAGTTATAGCTCCAGAAATCATCATAGTGATTTTTAGATTTGCTGATTTTGATTTTGTGCTTCTATAATACTATATTTTTTACTTCAAGATTTATCTCTAAAGTAAATGTGATATTATATTCCTTAGATTTGCTATTTATTCTATGTAACCTATCAGTATTAATTTGTATATATGTATCATTGTTAGTGGTCAAAATAAGAGCGAATAAGCACTCCCCCACAGTGATTATTCACTCTTATTTTGACCACTGGGTGTTTTTCTTTTCTCTAGTACTCAATATGGGACACCAATGGTTTTGAGCAACACGATTCATTGACTATGGGTGATCACTATCGTAACGCACATTGTATTGTTTTTGTTTATGATACATCTGACATGAGTTCACTTGAGTACTTACAATATGAGTTAGAAAGTATTGAAAAAAATCATTATGCTCCTAGTTCAAAATATGTTCTCATTCAAAATAAGATTGACCTGAAAGAATCAAAACACATTTCTTATAATAAACAAAAAGAATTTATTAAAAATTCTGTATTGAGAAGCAAGATTGATTTATTTGCACAGACATCTGCGAAAATGAATGAAGGTATTCTGGAACTTTTTAAGGAAGAACTACCTGAGCTGTTGTGTATGCCTGAAAAGAAAGGGAAGAATTTATCTGCATTTGATAGGTTTATTGCTGAATCTTTAGAAAATATAAACAGAGATTTAGATAATAGTAACAAAAAGAAGAAGAAAAAGAAAAAGAAACTAAAATGTAAAACAATGTAACATTATGAAATATATTTTTGTAATTGAGGTCATCCATAAATAATTTCAGCTCAGCTTTGGTCAAAAATAGAGTAAATATATATATTTGCTCTTATTTCAGCCACTGTAACTTTTGACCGTCAATACTTTGTTGAAAAGGTATTTTTTCCAATTTCTTTGGTCGGAATAAGAGTAAATAATCACTATAGAGGAGTGAAATTTGAGCATAGCTTCAGGCTGCAAAACTTGAAGCTATGCTCAGAAATGCATCCTCCCATAGTGATTATTTGCTTTTATTTCGACTACTAAATTCCTCCTTATAAATAAATCATTATGAACATGATAAGAAGTCTTTACTGTCATATTATCACTAGTTCTACGTGACATAGAACTTGTAAAAGTAATATTGATTTGGTCACTTTACAGTGTTTGAAACAAGAGCACAATATGGAGAGAAGGGTTTTTTTGACACAGCTTCACACTTTGTAACCTGAAGCAATGCTCAAATATCACTCCTTCACAGTGATTATTTGCTCTTATTTTTGAACACTGTTTTTTTTGTATTGTTGATGTAAAAAGATCATATTTAATTTTCACATTATTTGTATTTACAACCAAGAGAAGTAAAATTATTTTT
Source organism: Neoturris breviconis (assembly GCA_032360805.1). Classification (NCBI taxonomy): domain Eukaryota; kingdom Metazoa; phylum Cnidaria; class Hydrozoa; order Anthoathecata; family Pandeidae; genus Neoturris; species Neoturris breviconis. Next base: position 4,046 of record JAULBZ010000770.1, read on the forward strand.
TGCAATTAGAGTCTAAAAGGCCTGAAACTATAGTCAAAAATCCCTCCTCCACAGGGATTATTTACTCTTATTTCGTACACATACAGAATAATAATATTTTAAAGATGTCCTAAATGGTCCAAAAATAAAGGATTGTATAATGACAATGATTTTAAAATAAGTGTTATTAGTATTCATAAAGAAGGGTGTTTAAGTGAACGATGTTGAAGCCAATCGATATCTAGATCATTTTAGGGACTATCTCAAAATTTCCTTCTAAAATCAACTTCTTTGGTAGGGTCAAATCAACTAAAATTGACAAAATTCAATAAAAATAAATCCGTACAGACATGTGTCAGGTCAACAAACTTGTCATGGATGGGTTTCTTTGGTAAAAAGCAACTAATCCATTGCATGTTTGTTGACTCTGTACTCTCCTCTGTAGATTTTATTTTTGATATGGTCATTTACTTGGTACCCTTTTCACAGATGTTATTTATACTTGTTACAACCAGGTTAAAATAATTGTCAGTCATCACTGTGGCGGAGAGATTGTTTAGAATATTTTTGATTGAGATTCTGAAAAATCTCTCCTCCACAGTGATGACCAGCAGTCATTTTAACTCCTTAGCAGCAACATACGCATTATATATCTAAAGTTCCTTATAGTATATATATGACAAGAATCTTTTTCAACAAATTTTTGAACAAATGCTTATGCCCTAATGATCTCAAATTTATTCTATAGGGCTATGTGGACATACTTTTTGGTGTCAATTTCTATCAATGGAATTTCTGCAATCTTTCTACACTTGCGCATTTTCTGTTCTGTTTCTCTTTCGCGGAACATTTTCTGAAGTGGAAAACAGCCTTTAGTCTGGATTTCTCTGCTGTACAGTGCTCAAATTAGGTGCAAATAATCACTGTGTAAGAGAGACATTTGAGCATTACCAAAGGCTACAAGGTCTGAAGCTATGCTCAGAAAGCACTCATCCACAGAGTGTTTATTTGCTCTAATTTTGAGTACTAATATCCTTCTACTTAGAGGTATTTCATAAGGAAGTAGCTTGAGAGTTACACAGGATTTATTCACTCGCATGCACCGTTATATGCAGTGTTTAGGAGAATCCAAAACCGAAGAAAGAAAAAATCATGTGCATATTGGCTCCTCTTAAAATAATTTGAGAATGTATCATCCTCCACAGTGGTTATTTACTCTTATTTTAAGCACCGATATATTTTGGATGTTATAATTTTTTGCATATTTAATTTTTATTTAAATTTTATTTCAATTTACTTTTTCATAGATTTATTTTATATAATAAGTTATGCAAAAATTATATTTGTTGTAATTATATATTATTTTGTTACTATATGATTGACTACAATTTACTCCTTCATGGATCATCTGAACATTGTTATGTCAAAAAATTATTTTTCGTACATTAATAGTAATTTGAATTAATATGACAATAAAGGTAGCATCTACACAGCATCTCCAAATTATATTTTGTATAGAGGAGAGAGTACTGTGTCGCCGATCTTCCAATGGATAGGTCCATATGTATCAAAGAAACCAATTAATTTAATGCTTGTTGACATTACACTCTTCATTGTAGATTTTAGCAAAATTTATCCGATTTTAGTTTCTTTACCAACATTTTTGTAACTGTTTCAAATAATAATTTTGAAATGAGGTTATATTGTTGCTGGAATTATTGAATTTCTGCAACCAATATTTTATTGATGAATTTCTATTATACTACCCTATACTATTATTACCCTTTACTATTATACATTGTTTTGAGGTTCTGATGTCAAAACATTGTTTTTTATGTTAAAGAAGAAAGGTTGCATGCTCATTGGGTACATTGATGACATTCATGCAATTATATCCTCAGTTTTTTGATTTGCTTTTTCTTTAATCAGCGTTGTGCAAAACAAACAATAAAAAATAATATTTTGAAACCGAAATCATTGTGGACTACAAAATCTTAATCTACTGTATTTTTCTAAATTAGTGCACTCCTTCAAGTAAGTGCATCCTAAAAGTACTATGTATTTATATAAGTGCACCCCTTCCATAGGGTGCACCCCTTCTATTAAGTGTGCCCCTACAATCAGTGAGTAACAAGCAAAGATTACTCCCTCTTCAAAATAAGACAAATAATTATTTTACTTTGGTATATATTTTTCTCTGTCAGATGGTCAGATCTTCTACATTGAAGTTCATGTGCTTGCATATCTCTTTCATTTTCAATATTTTGCCATGAAATATCTGCACAAATTTTCTACTCCTACTTCTGACATAGAGGATGCAGCTCCAACAGACTTGATCTTGGAAAATGAGGATGATACCAAAATTGACATTGTTTTTTTGTACTCAGAAACCTTTCCAAGATTGGGTGCAAAATACATTTTCTTTACTTTTTTTAATAAGCGCACTCTTTCCAAGAAGTGCACCTTTTGAATGTAATATATTAATAAGCACACTGTGCACTAGATCGATCAGATATGGTATTCTCTAAAATCACACCTACAGTGATCTTATTTTCACTGCTGCAACACCAAAATACCAAATTACAATGCAAAAAATAATTTTGAGAGATACGGGTGATTAATCCCTAGAAAATCCTGAAAAATCAAAGGGTGTCCTGAAAAGTCTGGAAATATGACTTTAATGCTAGAAAATCTTGCAAAAACTGCCAATCATTACAATGATCCTGGAAAATCCTAATTCCCATTTGCCGCTTCTATTCATACAAAATATAATATAAAATGGTTTAATTTCTTAACTTGTAAATTAATAACGTCTGATGGAGATCTTTCATAGAAAATTTACAATAAATAAATGATTTTAAAATTTTAAAAATACTTTATTTTACTTTGCTTCATTCTCATTTTACATGTCCCATTTGATGCAACAATAACTATGAAGAGCCAATCTTACAAGCAATGTATAAATATAATAATAGTGTACATAGTAGCATAAGCATATGTAGATAAAGGCAAACATTTTCTGACAAAGGACTTACTTAGTTTTAATGTGTATGTCTTCTTCCCGTTAATATATGTAATGTAGGAGTTACATGCTTATGTCATGTTTACATATGTATGGGGCCATGACCACCTTCCTACCTTTTTGCAGAGTAAAATTTTTTAAAAGAACGATTTTTTGATGCTAATATAGCATTTTTAGCTAATACAGAGTACTTAAATTTTTTGAAAAGAAATAAGCTTTAGAGGTTCGTGGTTCAAAACCAGCTCTGCTCTTAAATTTCTGCCACATCCCTGATGTTACTGCCAACGACCTGTTTCCCTGTGAAGTGGTCTTGACCATGTTTCAAGGGTTAAAAGATTGATTGAGGGTCATTCATGAATCAGAAAAATGAATATGATTTGGATAGGGCAAAAAAGTACTACTCTCCTGGTAGTGGCCTTGTCCTTGGGGGAAAAGATTCTGATTTTTTTAAAAATCTGACGTTTTAACAGAGTTTTTTCATTTTATAAGAACATTGAGTTGGCTTCATTGAGTTGATGTATAAATCAGCAGTAAAGACGCTAGAAAAACATTGAAAACGTTGTTGTAGCGTCTTATACTTAATACTTTGAACAGGTTTGTGCCTATTGGGAATGAAGTGCAAATACGATGACTATTCACCAGTGATCTTTTGTATAAGCTTCAATAAATGAGACAAATTATATCCAGTTCATCTATATTTTCTCAGAAGGGCGATAAAATCAGTGTTTTGTTAATTTTAATTGAGTGTATCAAAGGAAGGTAGGACCTTGTTATTATTCTGGGTATACCTAGTTAATGTATTTTAACAAAATGCCTATATTCTGTTTGAAATAAGAGTAAATAATCACTGTGAAGGAGGGATATTTGAGCATTGCTTCAGGCTTTCTAGCCTGAAGCAATGCTCAATAATTCCTCCACATTGATTATTTGCTCTTATTTCGAGGACTGTCTACTCTCTTCATTTTATGATTAGTAATAACAAAAATAAATGCACAACCTGTGATAAATCAAGTGGAATGTTATATCGAAATTGATATGTACGAAAATCTAAAAATGTAAGTTGGTTAAAATAAGAGCATATTAATCACCATAGAAGAGTATTTTCTTAGCATAGCTCCAAGTTACAAATCCTGAAGCTATTCTCAAAAACTAATCAACAGTGATTATTTACTCTTATTTTGAATACTTGTTTAATATTTCATTGTCATGCTATGTTTTATCTTTAAGAACATTTGAGGCTCCAATTGAAGACAAAATAAGAACAACGGGGCTGACGAGAATTTTATGTGTTCTTATAAACAAAAAATGTTACCTGAATATAACTGAATATAACTTTCCAGCTGAAAACTATTGAAACAACACTCTGCACAGGTGGTGTCTAGCAGTTACATTCTCGCTTGTTTTTCAGTAGAATTGTTGGAGATTAATGTGTTGTCTGCTTTAAAGCAAAATGAGTGATGCAAGTAGAAATTTTACAAAACAAGAATCTGTACTTCAAGACACATATAAAATATGTTTATCAGGAGCTCATGGTGTTGGTAAAACGTCAATATTTCAATGTGTAGAAAAATTAATAAAAAAAGACAGAGATGGCAGGGAAAGGTCATCATCTGGTGGTATTGACTATTTAGAATACAGGTTACCAGGACTTGATGCAAAGGTAAAGTTAACATTTATTTTCAAGGTCAGTTTATAAATAAACAAGACAGTTGTTAATAGAATCTGTGATGGAGGGTGAATTGTCTTTCTTATTCCTTTGTTTAGCCTGCCACTTTGGCGTGATGCAAATTTAATCTTTGTTTCAAAGACATTGAAATTTTGTATGTTAATGGAATTTTCAAATGAATGTCCTTAAAAACCAGAGCAGTTCTTCAAAATTCCTGACTTAATGTGAACATTGGGAAGTCAAGCTGTGTAATATTATGGTTTCAGTGGCTGAAATAAGTGTAAATAATAACTGAGGGGTTCTTGACTTCAGGCTTTATAGTAATTATTTGCTCTTATTTTAATCACTGTGGTTTATATAGAAACTGCTAGCTGCTAATAAGTGCCCTCAGGTCTGATACTTTGCACCAAGATGTTAACGCCAGAGTTCATTAACACGAAATGCATTAATAGATGGTAATTTATGCAACGGACATATAATTATTTTTTTATCATAGTAGCTTTGGTACCATTATTAATTATAATATGGCAATGAAGAGTCGAGTCAGGAATATTTTACATAAATAAATCAATAATGCATATCGTGTTAATGTATTCTGATGTCAATGTACTACATTTACTACATTAACTGCAGAAGTAAACAGACTAAGAGAGATGACCTAATCTTAGTCTGTAGATCAGGCTACATATTGTGTGATGTCAATTTCTACCAATGGAATGACTTCTTTTGATTTTCGTGCGGAATTTTCTGCCTAATAAAAGTTTAGATAAAAGCTTTTAAGGTAACATTTTTCCAACATAATTTGTCACGTCTTATTCTTATCTGCAGATTGATTATTAAAAAAGCCTTATTTATATATTATATTTGTCCATGTAGATTTTGTTGAACGATACTCCATTTGGGATGACGGAGGACGCACTAATAACACTTACTAACTATTACACTAACGCTGCATGTATTGTTTTTGTGTATGACGTAACAGATATGGATTCATTGCTTACTGTCCAGAGAGAGTTTAGAATTTTGACTGATAAAGCTTATAGCCCTCATACAAAATATGCCATCCTACGTAATAAAATTGATGAGCCTAGAACAGGTGGATATGTAACAAAAGAAGTAGAGACTAGTTTTTTGGAAAATACTAATCTCAAGGAAACTCTTTTTCATATAAAAGCAACATCTGCAAAAACAAACGTTGGTATAGAAGAGTTTTTCACAGCAGATTTAGAGGAAATTTTAAGATCTATTAAACCAACAAGTTCTTCAGTAAATCTACTTCGACAACATTACGATGATAGTAGTACGCATAGCTGCTGTCGATGAAATATATGCTAGCCAGGTATAAGAAATAAACCTTATTTAAATGTGAACACACTATTTCTCCAACTTGATTGAACATGCTCATAATCAAAAGTCGGACATATTAAATTTCTTAGTTGAATGTGGGATAATTTAAATTAGGGGTATTCACTCTTAAAGTTTGTACTAAATTCTTTATCCCTAGAATGTTTTGTGATCCTCTTGAAATTTCATGATCATAAGAGAAAAGTATCTTAATTTGAAGTTTATCAAATTCAGCCTCATTTCAATTACAGTACAGGCTTGTGTATACAGTTCACAAATCTAAAGGTGGGTTTCCACTTAAACAAATATCGTCCATTCGATCGATTTTGATCAACGTCGATTATGCAATACTGTTTGATCGATATTAATCGAGTTCAAAGTGATCTAATTTGATTGATCAGAATCTATAATTTGTAGCACATAATGTAAACATTCGAAGTTCTTTATTATTCGTTTCAAATCATTCTTTATTATTCGTTTCCATGAAGCGAATTTGCTGGCAAATACGCTGACGAATTTGCTTCAATGATTTCCACGAGGCAAATGTTTGAGAATATTTTTGCAAAATGTTTTAAAATGAAAATATTATTATAAAGGATAGCTTGCATGGACGAACTGGCAATTTCTAATATTTCAATTACATTGTTATAAAGTTAATTTAAAAGCAATTTTATGCAAGTTTCGTTGTTCTTGTTTTGTTGCATTTTTTTGTTGCATACACTGAAAATTGATGCATTCTGATTGGTTAAAGTTGCCTGGCAATATATTTCACCACAAAAAAGTTGATCATTTCTAATTTCTAGTGCTTAACAAATTTGATGAGCGAATTGGAAATTGCCCTTTAAAAAATGTAAACGAATAGCTATTTATATCGTTGTTGACCGCTGTCGATCTACGGCGAATGATGTTGACCGAATGGTCGATTTGATCATAGCCACCATCATAATCTTTTCTTTTTGACTATAGCCTTTTCTTTTGACTATGATTCGATCGATACAGATCGAATCAACTATTGGTTTAAGTGGAAACTGGCCTTAAGATTTTCATTCAAGTTTTGCTTTTTTATATATAATTTTAAATTTAAAATCAACCTTTTGTCAGCATCGTTTCGAAATTCTGTGTCAGTTCAAAATATAAACTAGGAAGTGTTGTTTGCATACACACCAGTGTCATGTTTTTGTTCTGTCCATACCTAGGATTTTTGTTTTCACATTTTTGAAAAACCATTTAAGAATTTATTCTTAATTTTTTGAAGATTATTTATGTACATGAGCAATATACAATGTTAGCGAAAATATACGATAAACATGTTTGCTCGTGTGCCTTTTAAATCAACATCATGATATTCTCCAGTCAGAATAAAGTCAAATTATGGTACTAAAATTGAGAGCAAAATTGTTATGGATGAGTGATATGAGCATATAGCTTCAGACATTTGGAAGAACCATTAAATTACAAGTTTCTACACAAAATGATAGTTAATTCTTGATCCCGGTGCTATGTTTTTTTGGTGTTTTATAGTAAGAAGTGTATTTCTGCTGTTAATCACTTTCAAGGCGACAAAAAATTCAAGGATAATGTCCAACCTATAAAATCTATAAACTCATGTTCAGTATTTTTAAAAACACCTCAAAAACAATGCACTCATTCCGTACATAAGTAATTAAATGCTTTAGACAACTAGAATATCTGGGGTTCTTATTTAACTCAAAAAGAATAAATACGTACTGAAAGATATTTTTTACGTTTTCTACATTTGCCGAGCTCCAAGTAACCTCAATTGGCGCTTAAACGAGATAACCCTGGGAACGAGGTTGTTTTAAACAAGATAACCCTGGGAATGATGTTGTTTTAAACGAGATAACCCGACTAAAATAAAGTTTTTTAAGAGAACTTTTCACATAAATAGTTATTGTTCAATTTGTTAATGAAAAATTGAAGCAAAACTTTTTTAAGATGAGGATCAGGTGGACATAATTTACGGGGAAAAACGGATAACGCCGAGGTCAATTGGAGCTCGCTAAAGTTCTCAATTATAAAACTTCCTCAATATTTTTTCATTATTTTTGAGTTAGTAAAAAAAACAAATATGCTTTTTGTGTAGACCATTGATTACGCTTCAGAAAACCTACAGTTAGCCATAATACCTCTGGTACGTACAACAAAGAGATTACACGGAAATATTTTAGACAATTCTTTGCTCTCATTTTCATTATACAACTGCTTTGCAGTGTTGAAATAAAAAAAAATAATCACTGCGTAGAAGGATTTTTGAGCATTGCTTCAGGCTTTCTAGCTCGAAGCTATACTCAAAAATCACTCCTTCACATTGATTATTTGCTCTTATTTCGACCACTTCTTTATACTATTTGACCAAGCAGAAAGTTGAATCTATCTGATCTAGAATAACAATTTAATACTGCACTGTTTATATATTTTTTGCACATGCAGTATTGTACTACCTGATACAGAAATTGTTGTCTGAAATGCCAGAAACATTTACATTTTGTTGTTCTAAGTAACACCAATAATTGAGTGAAATAATTTTGACTTGAACTTGTGTGGAGAAGTGAATCTTGAGCATAAGATTACGCTAGAAAGCCTGAAGCTATTCTCAAATCCCTCCTCCACATTGGTTATTTGTGTTTCAGGATTGCTAAATATATTATTAGCAAATAATACCTCATCTAAAAGCTGATTGATCTCCACTAGGCGAATTCTAAATGAAGCCATTACATTGGTTGAAAGCGACGTCACCTGACAGGTGACGTCACTTTCAAACAATGTAATGTCTTCCTTTAGAATTCGTACCACAAATTCGCCTAGTGGATATTCACCTTAAAACGTTATTTCTTTAGATCAAGCTATATGATACACCAATGGGAATGACAGACAACTCGATAATCTCACTTAGTAATTATTATCGTGGAGCAGCATGTCTTGTATTTGTATATGCTATCACTGATAGAGATTCTTTACATGTTATTAAGAAGGAATTCGATGCACTTACTGAACGTTCATATTGCCCTCATGCTAAATATGTCATACTACGCAATAAAGTTGATGAGAAATTAAAATCTCGTGTGGAAAAAGAAGAACAGGACAGTTATATTAGAGAACAAGCTCCTGAATTATGGGAGAATCTCTTCCGAACTAATGATACGTCAGCTGTGAAAAACATTGGAGTTGAAGAATTTTTCATGAAAGATTTGGAGGAGGTTTTAAGGAATGTTGTACCATCGAGACCAAATACAGAATTAAAACAGCGGTATGCTAATGAAGGTACACATTGTTGTTGACGAATGTACCTGAAAGCATATAGTCCAGTAGTTAAAATAAGAGTAAATAATCACTGTGGGTGAGGGATTTTTTAACATGCTTTATATCCTAAAACTTTGATCAAAATCACTCCTCCAGTGATTGACCATTGTAATTCACAAAGAGTTGAGTCGAAAATCTTGAAATCGACAACTTCTTCCTGGGAATAATAAACCTTTAAGATTGTTGGCTTATCACTTAATTGAGAAACACACTTTTTTGTAGGATATTCAATTTGTCACTGAATTTTGGAAGTTTTTGTTTTATAGCATGTTTTATAGCATTTTTTTTAAGTTTTTCTCATAAGATTTTCCTATATACTTTATAATGTGGGCTCTGCTTTGATGAGGATTTTATGGTAGGAATATGTGAAATATTCAAATGTCTTGCGGTACCTAAAATAGAAACAAACGATCACTGTAAAGAGTGATCTTTAAGCACAGCTTAGGGCTATAGAATATGTAGCATTCTCAAAACTCCCACATCCACAGTGACTGCTCTTATTGTAACCACGATGTTACAACCTAAGGGAGATTTTCCATCCTATGGCACAGTAGACCTCGGAAGTGGACGTAATGGAGATAATGTCAACACTCTCTATTTATTTATAATTTCAAAACACCCAGTCATTGACATTAAGTCACTCCTTCACAATGTTCAATTGCTTTCATTTGGAGCACTGAGGTGTTTTTGGGTGTAGACCTATGAAAACGAGGCTGTTGTTGGTTGTTTAATGTAGAAAAGTTCCATTTTGTGCAGGTACATCAGTTAGAAGTTAGTGTGATGCAACAAATTTCTACTTTGAGTAGCCAACGCCTCGTTTTCATGTATTTTTGAATAGGTCCATTTTCGAAAATTTGGTTCGACGTTGTCCTTAAAAATGGTTCGTGTATTCCTTACCTAGAAGGAAGAAAAGTTAGAGTTTCGGCCTGCCAAAAATCAAGCAACTTTCTATTTACACTAACGACAATAAGAAACTTGTATGAAATCATATAAATAACGAATGGTTTTTACATGTTTTACATGTTATACTAGAGATTCTCTCAAACTTCGATAAACGAGTCAGTTTTTGACAAAAAAAATGATTTGGGGACTTGTTTTGGTCATTAGTCAAAAACCAAAGCCGATTCGAGCCAACGACATTGTTTTGTTTTTGGTTCATTTCATTTATGATCTCACAAAATACCAATTTCTTGCTATTCCAAATTTTCTCGTATGATTTTTGTTTTAATGTTGATGTTTCAAAAAACATTATTTTTGATAATAATTATTGATGGGGTTTGTAGGTATTTAAATTTTATGCTTGACGATTTTACAACATTTTAATATTTTGCATAAATATATATTATTATTCGTCACAGGGGTTAGAGTAACTACCTGTTGTCACTCTGGAAGAGAGATTTTTTCGAATATTTTAAAAAAATCTCCTCCACAGTGATGACCGGCAGCTATTTTAAAACCTGGACCGAGATTAATTTGTACGGAAGAGTCACGCACTTTTAAATTAGCAATTTCTTTACCAGTGGACTGACGACGTTGTTTAGACGCCAAATTTCTTGCGATTCTGAATATATTTTGATATTCATAATCTTATATAGCGAAGAGTACTGAGCCAATGATCTTCTTATAATGAATTTATTTCTGTATACGAAATTGACCAATCCGTCACAGGCCATTTGACACATTACCCTCCATTACAAATGTAAATGGTCCCTCAAATAGCCAATGACCATATTCAGTACGCATGGGTCGCCCCTCACAGTGCACTCATATATAGATAATGACGTATGCCGCCTTATGCTGTAAAATATGAATATTTTACTAAAAGCAACACAACAATTTAGAAAAACATTGCATTAAGGCGGATCTCCATGTCACCTGCAGGTCCGCCTTTAGAACAAACAAATTATCATCTTTATAAGCTTTGTTCATGCAAACAAAAAAAATACTGGGACCATCTCAAAATATCGCTCCAAAACTAATTCTTTTGGTAAGTAAACTAAAATTCAACGAAATTCAACGAAAAAGCATCTGTACAGAAGTGTGTTAGGTCAATGAGCGTGCAATGAATTGGTTTCTGCGGTATAAAGAAACCAATCCATTGCAAGATCATTGACTCGGTACTCTCTGTAGATTTTGAAACGGTCCCTTACTGGCTGTTGTTTTAGAATTCTAAATGAAGCCATTACATTGATTGAAAGTGACATCACCCATCAGGTAGTATCCATTCATGTTAGAAATCTCCAATTGTTGATGTCTTTAAGACCGTTAATCGCTTATCCAAGAATTATGTAGGAGAGCTTTCAACAGAGGGAAAATGCATATAATCTTACGTTGTGGTAACTGTCTAATTATACCACGGATAAATAGTTCCATTGAAATAAACTCGTGATGTTAGAGCTGTACAATCTTGGACATTAAAACGCCACGAGACAAAAACGCGGAAAACAACCACAGCAAGTCCCCTGAGATATCTCAGTGATTTATCTTGTAGACTTAGGAGCTTAGGATCTTAGGACTTTTTGCAAACTCAACAAATTTTGTCGCTTCTAGCAGCCTAGTAGTCGTTGTTATTACTTACTATTTTTTTTACCGATTTTAAACTTTTGTTGGAATAGATTAGTACTATTGTAACTGCAATTTTCAACGTTAAATAAATAGTGGAGGTTCGCCTTAAGCATGCGTTCTTAAAGCTACAATTTTCTTGAAAATCATCGCTGTTGTTAAAATTCGCCAAATATTAGAATATAATTATTACAAGTTTTTATTTGTTCATATATAGGTGATTCTTTGTCATATTGCATAGTAGTAGCCTGAGCTCCAGTCAATAACAATACTTGTCGTAGTTTGGGACTGGCGCTCAGGCTACGCAGTAGGCGCACGACGTCGAAACATAATTGAAGCGCCGTGATGGCATGGCTTTGACATTGTTTAAGACTTGTACCTACTCATACTTCTGTTTGTAAATCTTTTCCTCTGTAAATAAGAGATATAAAGATATAACACTCTGAGCGTATCTATCTTGTTTATCTCCTGAATCAGAATCAAACACAAATGCTTGTATCAAACAAGAATATGTTGATACAGAGTTCGTCCAGTCTTGACTTTACAACTATTTCTCTCTAAAAGCACTTGTTGACCGATTTTTGAATTTGCTGAATGTGAAAACGACAACTATATCCACCTTTATTCCTGACGTTTTGTCTGTAAACTGGGAGTCTCTTTTGCACAATGAACCAGTAATAATGCAAGCTTGTTCTCCAGCACCACTTGACTTGTCAAATTCGGTAGCTTGTATACAGGTGAACAGCTGCCTTCCTTTTAATTTTTCTTCCTCTTAATTTTTCTTAAGCCTGGGTGTTCTTAGAAAATGTTTCCTACAAAAAAGAATGTAATAGCTACAGAATTTTCCCTGCATGAATCGAAAAAAGGATTCATCCTAAATATATAGTTTGTTTACGGTCACACACTGTCTTGAAACGCATACACATGACTATCGCGGGTAACCTTTTACGGATCATATAGATGACTTATATTTGCGGCAATTTCTATTTTATTGTGCTTTGTGTTTACAAAAATTGGTCAAACAGTTGTGAAACAGTCGTCTTGTTTGCATTTGCTCAAAAGCCATAACGCTGCATGATTATTGACATCTTAAAATCCGGTTGATCCGTTTGTTTCACGTGTAATGTTGATGTTTATTATTGTTTTGTAATGTTTACAGAATATGACCACATTACATCATGACTGTGAATGAGATAAACTTTAAATTTATTGCATCATATTACATCACAAATCAAGCCTGACAAACGCATGACATTTCCCGCGCGTTTATGATTTTATCGGTGCTATGCATTATTGTCAACAATGTTTAGTTCAGCATATTTTCAGCCTTCAGAGAAAAGAACGCTAAAAAGTAGCTACACAAATAAACAAAGAATTGAGATGTAGTTTATTCACTACTCTACTTTGTAATAAACTTTTTGTTCCCGATGGATCGCGCGAAACCAGTTTTTACGAATCTGATACGTTTTTAACATAATGTTTGTAGCTAACACCTTACATTACTAAGCATGGATGGGTAAATTTTCAGCCGCTCCTAAGTGCGCTTATAATTTTTTTAAGACCGGAGCCAAGATGCTTATTATATGCTGTGCATATGGTTGCTACTATTTAGTTCTAACTTCGTGAACACTTTTCTGAACATGCTTGTTTATATATTGTTACTTAGTAAGGATATTCGTACGTATTAGTATTCCAGAAAACTAATCAAATTTCGTTTTTACATTAGGTTTTTCCCTCACAGAAGGACGTTTGGGGGGATTTCTCGCATTCTTATGCTTAGAGGGAATTAAAAAAGGTGTATTCAATAATATCTGACATAAGTGACAATTGGTTAGCAGCTTTGCCATTAGAGCTCTCAGCTCTCTCTTCTTAAAAAAGCTAAATACCCTAGGACAAGGTTCAGTTACGTATTTAGGTAAACCTGAACCCAGCGTGCAAAACTTGTTCAAAGTCCGGATTATTTGAAATCATTCGATCGGATTTGCTGTTGCTCCCTCTGAGGATCAGCCGAGGATAGACTAGTTTTGTCGTTAGAGACAATCGGGAAATCGGAATGCCGTAATAACTACGGCTTGCTGCTGAGGGGTGATGCCCGATAACTAGAATTTCCGTGACGTTAATATGTCTAGCAACTATATTTTAAATGGATTCATTTTTTCCTTTCGGTTTTATTCACTCAGACTAAGGATTCAGTATAAATAGAAACAGTAAAAAGCCCTGCTTTTAAATTTTTATTAACAATATATTTTTTTCTAAGTTATAATCAAAAATCACGAACAAACACGTCTAACTGGACGTTGTTAACAAATATATACAAGTTTTAATAATAATAATAATAATAAACCCCTTCCCAGTTGGGAAAAACTTGTTGAAAACATCATTCTACCAGAAGTGGATCGATTTTCACGACGTTTCGATTGAATCGCGAAAATTAGACCTCGCGAAAATTTTGTAAACATCCTATTCGCGAAAGTAAGTCATCGCGAAATAGATATTACATTTTTTTCTTTTTAAGATAATCATGTAAATAATAATTATTCCACCTCAGGTATCGTTTACAAACCAATCGATTACAAGGACGTTGAATCATTGCTCTCCCTAACTAATACATTTTATGTTCATTTCGAACTAAAATATGCTGCAGAAGTATTGGGAGTTTTCTAAGAGAAATGTCACAGAATTTTATACACAATTTGGATCAATTTCCATATTAAATATGCAGAAACTAATGAGACGTGGTATTTTCAAAAGGGTGCTATGCTAACAATCTTTTGTTGGATTCCTAGTTACAAAGAAACCAATAATTTGCAAGAACGTTGAACATGAAATGAAAAGATTCCCAAAACAATATGTTGACTTTACAATAAAGGTATAAGATATCGTTTAATATTCACACCATAAAGAATTGCAAAATTTAAATAATGTCTCCAAAGTCCTTGCCTTTCTAAGTTCTTCCTTGACAAGTAGTTTCTTTATACAGGTTAAGCAGCAGGCAACAATGGAGAAGTTGCCCAGTCAGCAAAAACCTGTTCAAAGTCAGCAAAATAACGTTAGAACATTCTGTGAACGGCGTTCTAACGTTATTTTGCTGACTTTGAACCGGTTTTTGCCGGCTGGTGGTGACATGAAAATTATAGCATGTGCAAGCAGATACTGCTTTTCTAAATATTTTACAATCCATTTCAAGATATTAAGATTTCAATATTTTGCAACATCTCGATTCTATATTATATTTAAAATAACAGATTAAAGGTCGGTTTCCATTAGGCAGAAAATAATAATGTGATGTCAATTTCTACCTATAGAATGTTCTCTTTTAGCTTACTCATGGAACTTCCCACTTAATGGAAACCAAACTTAAAATATTGAGGAAGAGAACTTATCATTTGTAGCTTCACCTACAGCACTCACAGTGTTTTTGTTTTCAACAACACTTGTGTTAAGGTGCACACTCTAGAAAGAAAATGCAAATTCTTATTCTCCTTGCAGGTTGAAGCTTTAAGCATTCTTGCACAAGAATTACACTGTGGCCTTCAAATAATTGCCAGTCATTACTTGTGTATGCATGTTTTTGAGTATTTTTTAGGCTCGTTACACTGTAGTTAGAAGATAACAAAGATTTTGATGAATGAAGAAAAACATTTGGCTTAATTTATACATTACAAATGCACATTTTCTTATGTAAAAAAAAAAGATAAAAAGTAAACATATACAGAAGCTAAATGTGTACGAAATAATTTATTGTCAACCAAAGGTGTTTTCACCGCTGTACGCAATGTACAAGAAACCGTCTTCATCTTTATGTTCTTCATAGATCGAGCCCATCGTAGCGCTAAAACATGTGAAAAACATTAGTGCAAAAACAAGAAAAAAATTAAAATCTTACATTCCTATTATAATTTTTTCTACCTATCAAAACAATACCTGCAGTATGCAAAAGGCACACAATCCTATCACAATGTTATATGTACTTATGTTTAAGGTGTACAAGGAACAAAACAACAAGGAAAATAACGACAGTTTTAATGAGAATATGCCACAAAATTAAAATTTGATATAATGGTAACCCACCAAAGGAACATTTTAGCGAAAATAATTAGCCGTTAGCTGCTCAAAGTAGAACTTAGTGCAATGCAATAACTTTTTGTGCACTATATGATGTTATTTATCGATTTTGGTTTAAAAAATTCAAATATTTCAAATATTTGATTACTCAGAGTGATTAAAGTCAGATTCTGTTAGCTAAATAAGTTTTCTGGTTTTTTTTGCAAAAATATTTTGGAGGGATGGACAAATGGTGCAAAAAGCATTAAAAAAGGCTTAACCACCTGGTCACAAGTAGGTTACCATGGTAACACAAATGCAAATTTACACACAAAATATTTACATTATTAATTGGCCAAGTTGGGAAGTCTATTTTTTTTGTTTATTTCACCCAAAGCCCTCTGAATTCATGTCGGCATTCCAATGGAGACTTAATTTAGAGCCTGTTGCAGAGTATCACCAAAAAAAAACGACAGAAGGGGTGGAGAAATGGGGTAAAGTGGTTTCAAACTATCGCTATTATCTCAAATTTGACCAAAAGAACTTCCCTGCAATTTCAACACAATGTTCTTGGACTTAAAACTTGTAAACTTTCTATACCATAAGGAATTTGTTATGAATTTATTCTCAGTTCTTCAAATTTTGGCATTTACTACCCTCACTATATTCTAATCAAATTTTCAACTTGAGCTATGACTTCAATACACAAGGTCATTAACAACAACCCGTTTTCTTGCGATTATTTGAACAAGCACCTTTACACATTGTAATAACTTGTGATAGCTCCTTGAATAAGTGCTTCTCCAAAATGTATGACAAAATTTATAGTTATACAGTATGCGAGCAAGGAGAAAAAGCTATCATTGTTACTAAGTGCAACCTTGCACGTCACTTAATGTAAAGTTCCTTGGAAAATATATACCATGTACCCAAGGCATTACATAAATTGGGCAGATAAGGTACTTAAAATTAAAATAGAAATAACTAACCTAGTAGCAGGTAAAACCCTGTTTACAAAAAGAAACATAGCTTTCTCGGGAGGTAATTGAATTCGTTTTCGGATGATGTACATAAATTGTGCAACTGAAATTTACAAGAAGGTAATTACTTGTTAACAAAGGATTGCATTCATGCTTTTGTATTGAAGAGCTTAGAAAGCAACAGAAAATTATTGCTGATCAAAGGAAACTTAATTCTTATGCATAAACTAACTTGCTCTGAAAAATACAGACACCCAATGAAGATATCGAAACAAAGATCTATCTGTTCACCTTTAAATAGTGCAGACTAGCCAACGTTTACCTAACCAAATCAAAATACCCAAGGGCATTTTGCAACATACTGTATTTTTATGAGAAGTTAATTCTTCTACCCCTCAAAAATAATGCCTTCCAAATTTGCTTGGAATCAGCAGCATTGGACTAGGGTATAATGCAGTATGTTAAAAGAAGTTCTTTGTAATCACAGACTATCACGCAACCATTAAGATACAATATACTGAAAGAACAGTCATTACAATAAGATGATTACCTGTCAAATCTGAAGGAACTAAGAATTTTCTTTTATCAATATCTTGAATTTGACTTCGAGGAGCCTTTTCCACAACAACCTAAACCAATTTCAAATTAAAAATGTTTTAAATTAATCATTAAGTAACTTAGAGCATTTTTTACTACATTTAGCGGAATTAAAGAATATGAATGAACAATTTCCTTTAGATTTTGCGGAATTAAAGAATGAGACTTAACGTATTTTGATTTTTATCTATTTCACACTTTTATACACTTCCAATTATGTGAAAGTGAAAAAAGCTATGAGACCCCCTCCCCTTGCTCCATTTTAAAATAAAATAATAGAAAAAATGCGGAATTTAAGAACGTGAATCACTAAAAATCTTGAAAAATGTGTAATTAATGCGAATTCGGGGCAAATTCACTTATTTAATTCTGCACTTTTTTCTTCCGTATTTATCTCTTCCCTAACAAAAAAGAAAATAAATTTGTTCCATATTTGACCCATTACTTTTTCATATGGGAAAATTGAATTGAAATTGAATTGTTGCTTTAATCAACAAAAAAACTAATTTCTTAACAAAATCAGGTATCCAGAAACATGGCAATAATTACTGTTTACTGTTAAAATAAGAACTTGAATAACTTCTTTTAAAATTTAACATTAAAGTTTACATTAGAATAAGTTAAGAAATACTCATTAGGGAATACTCATAGGCAAGTGCTAAAATATTAACAGTAAAAGAAACCTATTAAAATATTAACAACACTTTTAAAGTTTAACTTGGAAATGAAAAGCACTAATTTACTAATTGAAAATCAATATTCTTGGAACTACTCATGATTCTCTAAGTCATTAAATTTTTGCTTCAGAACACAATAATGACAAAATATTAACACAATTAAAATATCGTTATACTTTGAGCAACTTTATTAAAATTGAATCGTCAATTAATTTTCTTTCCTGAACCAGTTATTGATATAATAATGAAGTATTTAGTAACAAACTTTACTTACTACTGTAATATTTCATTTCATATAAACATTATATTTGTATTGCAGAATACCGTATTTCCTCAATTAAGCCCCCCTCCTAATTAGAATTATATTAAATAAGCGCCCACTCCCTGAAATAAATGAAAAAATACATATCAGAGTGGCATCAAACTTACCGAGCATATGGGTAGCGTTATGGGGACACCTGCACTGAGAAATGCCTAAATTTTTGTAACATGCAAGATTAAGATTGTTACATTTGCATCTTTTGTCACATTTATATAAAAAAAAAAATTCATGTTGTCACAAGAATTCCAGATGTCTAAATTTGTCTCCTTTTTCAAGAATAGTAAATAATTATAACACCAGTTCTGTTTGGCTAATAACAGGGAATTTTTTGACTTTAATAAAATAGCTAGAAAGTAATATTGATAATAAAACTTAGGTGAAGCGATATTTAGTGGGACCCTTGAAAATCAGAAAAAGTTGAACTATATGTAAGTCAAATTTAATATTGTTAATAACGAAACATATACTTTAAGGAAGTCAAACTTCAAAGACTACCTTTACATACAAATCATGGACTTTGAGCAAGTCATTATATCAGAAATTTAAAAAAAGTTGAACACGCATTTTTTTAAAAGAAAGCCAGGAAAGACTGTAGTAATCAAAGTTTTAGTAAAAAAAGTTTCTACAAAAGTTTCTTAAGTGGGGGCAATATTATCATTATGTGGAGAGAAAGAAAATAAATATTTGAAAGTTTTTTATAAGATAGAGTATGTGTGTATTTTTAATTACTTTGAACAAATCTTTAGACATTTGGCAGAAGCACTAGGTTTCTTACGTGCACATGAAAGGGTAGATTAAGCAATTCAAACTTTATAGAACATCGACTTTAGGAAAGTAAGTAACCGGATAGACCTTGCATTCACACTGTTCCTTGTCTATCTGATATACTCAGCAAAATGATTTCGTTTAGCGTTTCAGTTGTGGTGAAAAAAAATCATTCCAGCTTAGGTGTCCACACTTTAAATGGGGAACGGGATAAATACCCGTTTAAATCATATATTGTATCAAAGGAAAAAATATTAATTGTCAATCACATTATTTACTAAAAATGTTTTCTTTTCATGATAAATTGGTCTAACGTACTCCCTTAATTTTTCCGACCTAGGATGCTTATTAGGACAGAGGGAGCGCTCAAACGTAGAAACATGGTATTTTAATTTTTGTCATTTTAAAATTCCGCAAAATAAAAGTTTTGTTGCTGTTACTTTTGTCATACCAAACATTAATCAAAGTTAAAGTATGAATCAAATCTACTTTTAGTTTCAAAATGTTTCCCTAAAGTAACGTCTCCAAAGGAGAGCAGTCAGTTATATTTTCTATCAGCTTTACAGTTCCAATAGTTCCAATAGCTAGTTATATTATAATGTAAGTGACACCGTTGCATATAACGCCGTCACATGAGTCCGCTTAAGATCTGACATCTATTTTTGTCTAATTTTTGTCGTATTTTTAATTACTTCGAGCAAATCTTTAAACATTTGGCAGGTAAATCAATATAAAAAAATAGCCGAAAAATAGCTAGAGGATTGATTTTTTTTAATTGACGCAATGCGGTATCATGACATTAATATAATTTTTTTCGTTTCCTTATAATGCAATGACTTGCTCCAATTCCACGACTTGTATTTAAAAGATTCTATCTATGAAGTTTTCATTGATGCAAATATCAAATGACTCGCCCAACGTCCATAATTTGAATTTAAAGAAATTAAAATTGCTTAAAAGTATTCTATATACTCTAGGTACTCTATATTCATTATTCATGAGAAAATGTGCATGCTATAACAACTACATCAATGCAGTGTTACATGTTTTGCAGGTACCATTAATTCATTTCGCACCTTTAAAAATATTGAGATTAAAATTTTTGAGCATGACTTTATATCTTTTTTATTTTAAGATTTTTTTTCAGGATCTTCGACTGCTTCTTTTTTTATTAAAGATTGAGTTTATTATATACTGTAACCTTCCTAGAAAATCTCTCTTTTCTGCCTGTATTTATAAATTAACATATACTTTTATTAGATAACTTTTTTATTCTTTAACAAGAAACTGTGCATATAAAATATGCCTACAGTTGTTTTACATTTTTGTAAACAGTTGGATAAATTGATAATATTGTTTTAATATAGATCTAACTTTGTGTCATAATAGAGAAAGGTTGAAATAATGGTTACTTTTCTTTAAAACATATTGGATGGCAATAAAAAATGTATCAAAAAAAAAATTAAACTTACCGGAATTCGATCTGGATATTTGCTTCGGATTTTTGACGATTCTTGGATACGACTATCTATAAATATATAGATCATAATATTAATTTGGATTCCTACTAATGCGTAGTCATCATAAAAGCAATACTATTTCTAAATTAAAGTTAAAAGTTCAGGGTAGGTGAACTCCTTAGAATCCAACATTTTCAAATGTTTGTGAATTTGGTGAACAGTTAAAGATTACAGTATACAGTTATGGCTACAATGAAACTTTCTGTCAATAAAATAATTACATAGCTAATCTTAGTTTATTCAGAGCGTCTAAAGAACAGGGAAAAAATCTCTTATTTACTGGACCGGTAAGGGGGGTTAGGTCAAGCAGTTATCGAGACAATTGTCGGCGTTTTAATCAGTAAATAAAGATTCGCGGTTCTATAGACACAGCATAGTTTATTTTGGTATTTTCAATATATAATGGACTATTTTAGTATACTGAATATAGCTAGATTGAGGTGAAACTAAAAAAGTATGTGTCCTGTACTTGTGCGACATCAGTTTCTCAATTGTTTTTACCAGCTTACATATACACACAGCAAGTCTATTTGTCTTGATGAACTGCTTCACAAACCCGAATGAAAAAAAAGAAAGTTGCTGTCTCAGTGTGTGTGGGGGGAAATGCAGGAAATATATTAGCTAGTAGCTAGCTAGATAAGTATATAATAAATAGATGAAAACTGCATACATACAACAGGCTTTTAGTACCTTTTCAGCTAAAGTAATATCATTAGAAGCACAAATAAAACATAATTGCTTAAAGCACTGAAGAAGCAAGAAAAGTCAAAGCAAATTATTCACATCAAAACAGCATAAAATGGCTGCCATAGTTTTGCAGAAAATTAACTTTAAGCTCAGAAGATTTCAGCGCTTTGAAGTACATAAAACATGCCAAACATACCAATAGAGTGTTCTTCTTTGAAAGCCCACTTCATGGCTGCAAAGTTTTGGAGCTAAATATTCTCTTCCCGTTATATTTTGAGTGCTTCTTTCTTCTGCTTCAGTCAGCTAAATAATTTTTTTTCAAGTTATGTTTTCAACAGCAGCTGTGACGCAATGAAACTTGTTTTCGTCCCGTCATGCAACGGCTTTAAAAATTTATTGATTGATTGAAATTCTTGGATCTTCTCCACCACACTCCTCCCGCGAAGGTAAATAGAAAGGCAGAAGGTGGGGAAGCTAAAAACCAACTTCCTTGTAAAAACATAGACTATAGATATCTATGCGAAAGCAGCCAACGGAGGTGTTCTTAAAAATAGGTGTTCTGAGGGGGTATACTGGTTGGGAATTAAACCTGTTCTTAGGTTCTAGAAAAAAAGGTACAGCTGGAGATTTGACCTGTTCTGAGCTTGCTGAAGCTCTGGCTGGGAATATGATCTGCTCTGGGCTAAGTCTTTTTTGCAGCGAGCTAGGAAATTGAGGTGTTTTTACAACAAAAGTAGCTGTTTTAGGAAAGTCCTACTCAGCTGGAAATACTAGCTGTTCTTACACTTGATTCTCTAGCTAGGAAAACGAGCTGTTCTGAGACACACGCGTATGCTAGTAAAAATACTGAAATAGAGACTAGCTAGAGAATAAGAACACAGCTATCTCTCAGAACACCTCCCATTGGCTGCTTCTGTCTATGCACAGACCAACTGAACTCGGGGAGCCAAAAAGGAGATATAAAAATCTAAAAGTATCTAGTCATCTGAAACTCATCATTCTTTCTTGGAATGTATATCTTCTGATGGGTAAGTTACGGACGGTTCAAAATATGTTACATTGTCACAAGAAAGAGATCGGATAGTGTTTTCTTCTCTTCCCCAGTCTTCCCCTCCCCTGCCTTTGTATTGTAGTAAATTATGTGCTAACATAGTTCTTGTGACTATGGTGATAAGCATCAAATTTCAAAGGGTTAACTATATTAATCTATCGTTGTAAACCGTGTCCATAGTCATGAAAAAACACATCAAAACATCAAATTCGTTCTCAGGGCCTTTTAGAGTATCTGCGTATAGACTGACTGGAAGTAA